>LKNJ01004391.1:0-32391 GCA_002120245.1 Maccullochella peelii
GTCAATTACATAAAATAAAATATAAAATCCATTTAAATTACAGGTCGTAATACAAAAAAATTGGAAAAACGGCAAGGGGGGTGAATACTTTTGCAAGGCACTGTACCAAACAAAAATCACATCCAGCTGCTATGAATGGAACTGCAACATGCTGTGTTACAAATGTAAAGAAAGCACATACAACAACAACAACAAATGTTGGGACATAACACATTTTCAGGGAGTCCACTTTATTTGAAGATTCTATCTATGAATATCACAAAAAAGTCACAAAAAATTCAAATAGAAATCATCACATAGAAATGTCATGTTACTAAAGTGTACCATTTAAGGGGTCTTTAAGGAAGCAAAGTAGCACACATGCTCCCGATAGGTCATTCTTGGTATTAACGACACAAAAACTCTATCACAGTAAAACCATGAGGCATGTGGTTTGTTTTGTAAAACATAAATGTATCAGTCTGTCTAAATGACACCAACACAGTAAGTGCCCATCAGTGCAGTTGAAAAGGTAGATCGAAGGTAACAAAGTGCAAGTAGTCTAACAGGGCTTCAAGTCTTGGACCACTAGAGCTTCATAGAGCATAATGAGGAACACACCTTCCATAACAGTTATCTGTCCATTTCTCTCTCGTAAGACTGAGCTTGTGTGAACCATCCTGCTTTCACCATCTTTCTCTCGAGCAACAACTCTGTTTTAATGCCTAAAATCTAAAGCTATAAAAATAGTAACCTTAAGTGGTATCTAGAGGAAAAAAGTGCAAGAATGTGTTCATCTTCACTAAAATGACGGATATAAAGCACTAGGTAAGTACACTTAGATCATAGGTGCATGAGAGAAATACAAAGAATTTCATGTCCGTGTATGTATGTATGTCTAAATGTAACCATATTCATGCACAAGGTTCCACAAAAAAAATACGCATTCAGATATTCTCCAAGAATTTCTTTGTTGAAATTGCCTCTGGTGCAGCATTTAGATTAGAGCCTGATGGAACTTATATTTGTATGAAGCGTCTTCAGTGACAAACACAACACGGCGTTGCACGTGGTCAGTATGTCAGCATCGGTGTAGACTTGCTGGGGGAGGGTTTTATAACCCACTTCTACTCCCCGCTACATGGATGGCACTTAATGTGGCGGACCCTCAACATGAACATGCAAATGGAGTGGAAGTGGGTAGGGAGAGGGTTTAGGGGGGTGGTTTGAGAAAGGCCCTCTCTGTCCAGACTTTTCTCCTTCCATTACAGATCCTGCCACTCCCATCTGTCCTGCAATCACCTCATTTCTCTCACCTACACCTCATCAGCCACTATCTACATATACCAGGTCCACTTCCTTTGTTCCTCTGTCAGTTTGTCCTAGTTGCTATCTTGCCTTGTGTTGTTGTTTTCAAGCTTCTGTAACATTAACCCTAACCTGAGCCTTCCTGTTACCCGTCTGCCTGCCTGTAAGCTATTTCATCATCTCGGCTGTCTGCGTTTGGGTCCTTTCCCTGTTGCCACTCTCCGGCACCCCTGTGACACAAATCAATATAAGCCTAAAAAATCCAGTTTCAGTCAGGCTCTAATTTAGGTCATAGGTCCGAACTATTATTTTGACTCAGAAACTGTCAAGTAAAAAAAAGTTGGCACTAAATACTCGGTTAAAAAAAAGTAAAGTAAGGTATTGAAAAAGTAGCATTTTTGTATGGATACAGCAATCCAGGTATTGTATTGGCACTGGTAACGAAATGTTCAGACTACATCCAGACCTAAACACAACACACTGAAGTGATTCTCTGGGTGATCCCTACTGTGTCAGTGGAGAAATTACTGGGCTGTAACAGATTTTTAATTAAAAGCCACTATCAGATAAAACTTATGTATCCTGTGTAACACAACTCTACACTACATGCAATACAGTACGCTGCACAAGTCACACACTCTGCTACCATGCACAATGGTGGTGTTTGTGTCGAGGCATGCAGGCCATGGCTGCCAGTGGTGTGACAGGTTTTATTCAGGTGTGATCAGGTTTGTGCAGGAGCGTGGAGTGGGCTCAGATAATGGTCTTGAGCTCCTCGTCAGTCAGCTGGTTGACCGCCATGATTTTCGTAAGCTGCTCGGCATACCTCGCCTGGTCCTGCATGAAGTGTGGGATGCGGACGTTCTCCATCTGAGCCAATGCTTTCAGGCGGTCCACGTCTTCAAATGACACCTGAGCCCACAGAAAAAAACAGAAGAGACAGAATTAGCAAACTGCTGCACCGCAACATAAAAAATGAAATTCTAATGAACCATTAGACCCAGTGGGGAAATGCAACCACAATAATTATGACTTTAATCATTAATTGAATTAATTGAAACAAGACTAAGGGCGTTTTCACACCTAACCTGTTTGGTTCGGTTAAAAAAAACCCTGGTGCGTTTGCCCGGTTAGTGCGGTTCATTTGGGCAGGTGTGAACACAGTAATCGTACTCGGGTGCGGACCAAAACAACCGTACCGAGACCCTTTAGAAGAGGTGGTCTCGATCCTGTTCCAAACGAACTCTGGAGTGGTTCGTTTAAGGTGGGAATGTGATCCACCGCTAGCATTTCCACCACTAGCGTTTCCTTTAACCCCGCCTCCCAACCGCTCGGTTCGGGCTCACTCAAATGAATGGCAGTGGCTTTATAACTCTGGTTTCAGCTATTTATGCATTTTACAACTTTTAGAACATAGTAATTTAAATAAGGGATATTTAAGTGCTCTTACTGGGAAGTAGTTGTACCTCAAAAAAAATGATCCGCTGATTTACAGACGTCTCTTTCACAATGTAAGTCTATGGGGAAAAGTCTCTTGGGGCCGGAGAACGAACCAGCAATGTTTCTCTCACAGAAATATGCACTAGTTCAGAACACAGGACACTCTGCCTGTATTTATTTTCTTCTTCTTCTTTGATTTTACTGGCGGACTACAAACCAACGTCAATGGTACATGCCGCCACCTACTGTTTCCATGTGTAACATCCCCAGACACATCTGACCAATAAGCAGAGTGAATGTTCTCACATGGTTTGGAGTGATGCATTTTAGTTTGCTTGGATTTTTCTCTGTGAAAAGAAACCGAACCAAGGGGAAAACGCTCCAAGTTTACAAACTAATCAACTGATTCGGACCAGAGCAAACCAACTATAGGTGTGAAAATGCCCTAAGAGCATACAGCCATGCTAGCAGCTCTGTTAGCTCAGTGGAACCCTGGAGATTAGCTTTTTATTAGCTTTTTAAAAAATGTATCTGCATTCAGATCGTCGTCAGACGATAGCTGATGGATTCCGAGATTGCTAATTGGACTGTAAACAATGACACAATGGCACACAGAAGAGGAAGTCTTATGCACTGGTTACACTGGAAGCCCTGAAACATTAGCCGTTGCCCCCAGAGGCTATAGATGATGGATTCCGAGATTGATAGTAACATAACTGACTGGGAAAGCGGATAAAGAATATATTCACCTTCCTACGGGACACTGTCAGCACAACACTGAGGCCTAATCTGCTACTCTGATACAGAGAACCTATCCTCATTGCTGTATGTTGAGCCATAGACTGTATATAAAGATGGACGACATGACAGCTCCCCAAAAGTGAAGCCAAAACACAAAAGTACACATCATTTTAGGTAGTTCTCATCACGCTGATGTATGTTCAAGTGTTTTCTGATATGTTTGGATTTAATTAGTTTACTGATGCTATAAAAAGGAGGTGAGACGTCATGATTGACACCTGTGAGTGTGCTCGCGATTGTTTCAGGCAGGTGTATGGCGTGGGACCTCGATCACTACTGCGCAGTCTCTGGCTCCAAATGACGTCACCAGCGCAAGATGGCAGCTCTCGTATCCGGAATATTTTGGCTTCATTTTTGTACAGTGGGAGGAAGTGGAGACGCGTCGTCCATCTTTATATACAGTCTGTGGTTGGAGCTGAGGACATTCAAGAGGAAGCTGTACAAATATCAGCCTCTTGTTAATGAGTGCATCCAGAAAGGATGGAAAGAGAAGTGCCTGTGGCGGTAAATTCAGAAACTTTGAATTCGCAGGTTTAGGGGGTCTTGTTCACAAAGGGGGATGAATCGTGAGATCGACTGGTTGATTGGTACAGCGTCAGCAATTATGCAGACGCTGTACCGAACTGTTGTTGTAAATCTGAAGGTGATATTCTTATTTATCAGATGATTTAAATGCCTATGGTCATGAGCTTTGGGTAATGACTGCACCGCACTTGCAGGTCTGGAGGGCAGACATCTGGATTCAGCCAGTGACTGTGGTTGAAGAGGAGGAAGTAGTGGCAGGGAGGAGCAGCCACCTGGTGCAGGTCTGATCAACGTGCTTGATTCAGGTTGTGAATGACAACACCAAAACATCTAATAAAAAGACTCACCTGTGGATAATCCAGGAAGCAGTTATTCAATGTAGCTGCTACTTAGTGAATCAGTAAATTGACCAATACCACCAGACAGACATATTTGAGCTGCCTCACCTTTCCTAGAGCCATCAGAAGTGGGAAGTTGATCTTGTCTCTGTATCTCAGAATCTTCAGGATACCATCCAGGTAGACCTGGTCTTTACTGAAGCACCCTGCAATGTGAGAGGTCAGAAAAGAAGATTGACAAGAATACATTTTAAAAGGCTGATATTAATCTTTTTAATGTTATTTTGAATGTATCACATGTGAATCAATTCAGGTTAAGACAACCAGTGTTGGATTGTCTGACTCTACATGAAATATGTAATCAAGCCCAATCAGCAAACTCTCTTTTGAATCTTAAACCCTGTCTAGTGACATAGTGACCTGGCTGTGCTGTATCGGTCTGGCCTCTCTTGGCTCGGACACAGTAGTCCCAGCGGGTATTGGGATCCTGGACGAAGCGTCCCAGATTGTGGAAGAGCTGAGAGAAGGACATGTGGCTGGCCTGGTAGACGGTGTAGTAGAGCAGGGCGGCGCGCCACAATGTGGGGTCTTTCCGGAACAGGACACTGTGGATGCTGGCCAGGCCCTCCTCTGTGGGGTTCAGAGGCTTCAGGTTGTGCTTCTTCCTGCCCACGCTGCTGCTCCATGGCTGGTGGCAGTTGTTGATGCCACGGAAATAATGTGTGCCTGGTGGACAGAGACAAGGACTACTTATATAGTTGTATTTGAGTTCAAATTCAAGCCAACTTTATTAGTAGCAAGATCAATTAGATCCATGCAATGGTCTACTGATATAGTGTTGCGATGTCAATGACAGTCTCTTAGTAGAATGACAGCCAATCAGACCTGTGATTAGAGAAGTCATTTTTTCAATGTCTTCTAATGAACTGCATTACAGCTGAATTTAAATGATTTTCCATTCAGCTGGTGAACTCCAGGAGCCACACATTCAGAATAAAACCAGTCCTGTATGAGAGCTACTGTACCCACCAATCTCATGCCTCAGCATGCCTTCCAGCCAGTGTTCTCGGGCAGTGGAGATGTTGATGGTCAGTGTGGGTCTGCTGTTCACCACCGTCATGGAGGCTCTGGACAGGAGGTTGTCTGTCACCTGGACTACGATCTATCAACACAGATCGAACTCAATGTTACTTTTTGGATTTTTACATTTTTGGTGTAGTTTCCTTTAACCTGTCTTATTCACTTCCACCTTAATTACCAACATTAGTAGTATATATCGATATTAGTGACATTAGATAACAAAAAAAAAGATTAGCAAAATGATTGAATGGCTATTGTATTAGCTTGCATTATGGTACATCTGTTCATTACTTGGAATTGGGCTACATTTGGATGTCTGCAAATGTGTCACATTGTGCAAACCCTTGCAGATCTATATGGCTATGTAGACTCTGAAAGTATCATTTGAGTTATTACAAAACCACTTATGTTTTACATTGCTAAAATATGTTCTTCTATTATTTATAGCTGGGCTCAACAAAATGGGTGTTTTTGGGTGGATTTCTCTTTTAAGGCAGGAGATTGTATCCATGTTATCATCATTTTCTCTAAAGCACAGTGTGCATGTTAGAAACCTGGGTGTCATTATTGATGCCAATCATAACTTCCAGCATCACATCACCGCTATTACGAAGACAGTTTTCTACCACTTAAAAAATATTCCTGTCCCATTCTGACTCTGAATGAAAAATTGGTCTCCAGCTGATTAGATTACTGTAATGCCCTCTTTGCAGGACTTCCCAAAAAGACAATAGGTAGGCTTCTCTCTCTCCATCTGTAAACACTCTTATCCCATTAATGCTTGTTACTAACCCAACTGCTTCCCTTTCTCTCCTCTTTCTCTCTCTCCTCCTGTTGCTTTCTCTCCTCTTTCTCTCTCTCCTCCTGTTGCTTTCCCTCCTCTTTCTCTCTCTCCTTCTGTTGCTTTCTCTCCTCTTTCTCTCTCTCCTTCTGTTGCTTTCTGCCTCCGGAGCTGAGGAGTCTGGATCTGTGGTGGCAGAGGTGCGGAGTCTTTATCTGTGGTTGCGGATATATATGCGTATATATTTATCAATGTTATTGGTTCATGTTCTAATTTTCCATTTACTATTATATATCTTCCTTCTTTATCAACTGTATCCTCTTTTAAAAGCAGTCTTAAAACATTGCTTTTCTCTTGCTTTTAGTAGTTACTGTGTGTGTGTGTGTGTGTATGTGTGTGTGGGTGCATGTGTGTGTGTGCCTTTGTGTGCGCCTGTTGTTGTTCACGTGTGAGTGCTGTAGGAATAGGACAGGGGTAATAAACAACTCTATTTTATGTATGTGTGTGTGGGTGGCTGAAAGCTTTATTTATGGGAAGTATTGTATATATGTGTTTTCTATCTCATGTGTTTACTGTGTTATATGTATATTGAGTTTACCTGTGTATGAAATGTGATATCCAAATAATATTGACTTGACCTGACTGGACTTTAATGCTATTCACTCCCTTGTATTTTCTTTCTACTGTCTAGTATATCTAAACCCATTAGGACTTAACCAAGCATACACAAGGCGCGTGTATATGTGGTGTAATGTGTTCAGTGGAACATTATTAACTTGGTGATGTAACATGTATTTGTTGATGGTTACATAAACACAGCTCCGCACAAGCAAAGTGCAGGATGACTTCAGTGAAGTGGCGGCTTTTTGCAGGGTCTCACTTTTCCCTAGAGCTCATTCACTTTGATGCCCTGCTGTCTGCTGCTCTGAAATTATGATGTACAAATCCAACATGACACAGACTGCAGAGTGCAGCCACAGAAATATACCAGGCTCCAAATTTCAGCCTCTTAATGATTTTTTAGTGTATGTAAAGTGTTCTACAGTGGGAATTGTCAGAACTGTGTTTGTCGTTGTGTTTGAATCTGTTTTGAAACTGTGAGTGTGCAAATAAAAAGCAATGCATCTCCATCATCAAAAAAGTCTCTTGTCCTCTTACCTCGCCCATGCAGCCTTCCTTCTCCATGTATTTCTTGACGTTGTGCCAGATGCGACTCTTGGGGAAGAGATTGCCACCAGTGACCTGTTCAAACTTCTCATAGCTGCCATATCGCTGCAGAGCAAGCTCCATGATGTGCACTGCCTGCAAGAGATGAGAAACTCATAGTGTAAAAGCTGCCTGTGACACCTTCTGTTGCTTTGGACAGGCAGTACTTGTAAGTACTTACTTACTCCAAAGCAGTAGTAAGAGATAACTGCTACGACAAGAAACAGTCAGACAATCAGACACATGTTAAACACACCACCAGTTAGTCAACCAACCTATTTGGAAAAGAAAACAAAGGTGAACAGTAAAATAATTTTTACAGACCAACTATGGGATGTAGAGAAGTTGCCACTAATTGCCAAATCCTCTTCATTCTATGGGGTTCCCCAAGGTTCTATACTTGGTCCTGGTCCAATCCTTTTTCTCTATTTATACACTCCTGTTTGGCCTCATTAACAATAAACACTATCTCTTTTCACTGCTACACTGATAACACACAAACTACTGATACTGATATTTGAGAGTTTCAATAATATGATTACAATATAATTCGCCACTAGTAATGCTTTTTAACATAGACAACTGATCTTGATATGGATCCCACAGATTTGTTTTGTTTTTTAAGAGTTGTGACCAAGACAGGACATCTTACAGTTGTCTAAACTTGTCAGTGCGCTCTGGTGGACAAACTATATAATGGAGACACTGTTTCTAAATTACCTCAAACCTAGTTTGGCATTTCTGTTCTGCAATTTCTTGTTACTTACTGGCCAACATATACACCGATAGCAGTATATCTGCAATAACCGCATATCTGCCTGCCCTATTGATCAGAATCAGAATCAGGTTTATTGCCAAGTAGTCTATACCAGCCACAGGCCGGCTTACGTCACTTCAGCGTTCCTATTGGCCATGCGAATGCAAACAGAAAAAAGCCCTTGAAGGTATGTAGTTCTCGAGGGACCTCCCCAGTAGGCAGTTCCTCTCAGTGAGTCCCCAAACGCCTAATGTTATCATAACTGATACAGATTCATTACACACAAACCAGGTAACATCTTGTCAGTAAATTGTGCACTTAATGAACATTGGAGATGTGAACTACTTTTTCTTGGTAGCTGATAGCAGCAACAATGATGAAAAAAAGGCTGGTGAGTCTGACTTTCTCTGGATTACTTCTTGCTTTTTAAGAGACAGATTGTCTTGTACTCTTTAAGTTTTGTCCAGTTTAATCATGTCCAGTGTGTAGAGAAGAATTCTTGTCAGTAGTCTTACCTCGACCTACTTTAAGCTTTGATATTTTTGAATTTGTGCTTGTGTATAACTGTAGCTGTCTTATAACTGTCTTACTTTACTGAATTCTTTCTGAAGGGCTGCTCCACATTTCCATGAATTATTACTCTATTGAGTGCTAGTGTCCTCCATTTCCCCCCGACAAATGCCATAAATATCATACTGTAAGTAAAAATGTAATTGAAGTGACAGTCCACTTTAAAAGTTCAACACAGAGAAAGAAAACATGGCAAACTAGGGCAGACTCCAAGAAAAAAAACAAAAAAACATGAGCATCCTCCGCAGGATCATTTTACTGCATTTCCGGCTGAGCTCACTCACTCTCTCCTTGCCTTACTATCTGTGTACTTACTGTGTTACTAAAAGAGCCTGCAACAGAACACCACAGGGCTGTTTTCCTGTTCACTTGAAACAGGTCTCATACCCTTATTCATTTCATTTGTGGGGTGGTTGATCAGAACATGCATTTGAATCCTTGTCTTCTATAGAACAAAAACTTGGTTTTGAAAACACTGTGTGTGATTCGCGGGACATGTACTCATACTGTTAATGCTGATTTAAGACACCCACTGAGGCCATTTTAAACTTATCTCCCAGTGTTCGCTAAACAAAGTATTTTGTTTTCCTGAATTAATTCATCCCAGCCACTTCCACTTTCAATTCGAGACAGACTCACACTGCGTCAGCTCTGATCAGCCCTGACACTGAACAGCTTTGGCAGCAAGTGGCATGTGGAGGTTGCTGATCTCAAACCAGCCAGCTCAGCACCAACCTCATGCACTAGGGACATTGTTGTAAATGTGATGAATGACCTGTCACTGCCCCTGGGCCAGAAATTGGTGGAATCTTGCACTTACTGGCTGAGTGTACTTTCTTTTATTTCATCATGCAAGCAATCAAGTTTTGGGTTTTTGAGTTTCTTTGTCCCATTTTTACCTTGAAAAGTACTTCTATAGTACAGTACTTCTGATACTTTCAGAGGAACACAGAGACTTAGGATAAGTCAGTGTTTGACTTTAGAATGAAAGGTGAATAGGGGTTTCTAAAAAGTGGGTTTCTCCATAGTACTACTGTTTACTGAACATGACCATGTAGCAAATACTGGTGAAGACCTCTAACCCTCTCAGCCAGGATGTTAGAAATACTGAGTCCCCCAGCACCCACTGTCCCAACCACCTCAGGAAATTTTGACCAGTCACTAAGAAGAAAGTTTTAAAAATTATTTAAGTATTTGGACTTATATTGTATGTATTCAGTTAGCTGTTCTGTTATATTTTCTGTTTTATTTGCTATCATGAAGGTCTAAATGCTGTTTCCACACTAATTAGAATAAAAAAATGTACAGCTGCATCAATACATTGTTGTTGTTTTTTTGACAACTTGGGGAAAAAACTTTACAACAAGTTGAACATCACACAGTTGTTTGATGAATGTAAGTCCAGTATTCACTCTCCTTTTAACTCTGTTTTGGCCTCCACCAACTCCTGAAAAAAATATCTGGCTCTTTAGCTGCTGAATGCTCCACTATGTTCACCAGCTAGTCTCTAACTTTGTCTGTCTGTCTGTTAGGATCATGGTGAGAGAACATTTGCAAAAAACAAAACAAAACAATGAGCTGAAAGATGCTAAAATGAGGGGAACTGCAGAGTTGATGACAATTCTCTGTGGGTTCAACATTATGAGCCCTTTCATATTTCATTGTCATTTGATCCAATGTTAATATAAAAATATTGGTTATTAGTGCAGCTTTAATTAAAAATATAATTCTGGTGGAGATACTGAGTCTTTTTTTATGTTGTTAAATGTAGTCTAAGTTTAAATACTATGTCTACAAATACTAGAATCAGCCTATAAAATATCCATCATGTGTAACTTTTTAATCATATAAAATGTTTTACTACAGACTGTTAAAATTTCAGACCACATGCTGTCAGTGTCCTCAATGATACAGCCCTGTCGCAGAGATACTTACTGTAGGAAATCATCATTGCTAATGATTAGAAATCAACAATTACGTGTTTTATCCAGAAACTTTATACTTTGAGGATGTTTGCTATAGTTATTTGGGACTTTGTTCACACCCCAAATGATCACATAGCTGCTTTCTATGAAGCCTGCCAAGAAACACATTATTAGGCATCTCAATGAAGCTTATTTGTTGCAGTTGTTATTGCTCTCACCTGACCAAATGAACCATACAAAAGAATTCAATTGTTCCAAACACAATCACACCCTTACCTTTGTCAGGAAGCGATCTGAGGCATTGTTATGCCGCGCCAGGACCAGTGGAGAAACAGGGTTGCTGTACTCAAACTGTGGATTGTAGTTGAAGTCAGACTTGAAGAACTTGGCCTTCTCTTTCTCAACATTAGACGGCTTGATGGCTGTAAGGAGGCAGAGCTTCTTGGCATTTTCCACTTCCCGCGTGATTGCTGCTTTGTGCAACAAGGGAAGTTTAGTGCGCTGTGGAACTGTACGCGGGGTTAGGCCCATGGTGCTGCCCACAACTGCTATGTTTCGTACTGGTTTAGGGAGATTGGAGGTGCTTCCTGAGAGGACACGATTTGTCTGTGCAGGTCTACCACCACCTTCTGGAGCATGTACCTTTTTAGGAGCCATGCCTGGACGGTTTCTTTTGCTAAATGTGGTGCTATATTTCACTGATGTTTTTGGCCTCTTATATGGAGACTGCTTCGGGCTATTCTTCTCCTCCTCCTCAGCCTGCGGCAGGACGTTGTAGCTGCTGGAGCCAGTGCTGAAGAGGTCTTTGAGGACACCTGAAGAAATCTTCTCCAGGTATACTTGGCTTGGACTCAGTGCCTTGTCAGCAGAGTTTAAGATATACTTTTTGGACATTTCTACTTCTGGCCAGTGGAGTCTTTCTGAAAGAAGTAAGATCAGAGACCAGTAAGGGAATCAATCTGTTTGCTGCTTACTTTAGAATCACCTTCACGTGCAGACCTTTTATAGCTTGATAGACTAATCCTCTTATCAAGGCAGGATAAAATTAGATCTATTCCAATGCCAAGCTAAAAAAAAACACAAAAAAGGGTACAAAATAAATGAATAGGCTACCCTAAAGGCCTTTACACACTGGGGGCGTTTTGTTTTCTTTGTGCGATTAATTTGCACGCCAATATATTTTTTCCGTTGTTTTTGGCAAAAAAGCGACGTAATTTTGTTCCGGAACGAGGTCGATTTTTCTGCGCTTTCACACGGCGAATAAAGTCACCAGTCAATCACATTGTGCGGAACTCCTAATGACAATGGCGGACCTGTTGATTGTTTCTCATCAGCCTGTATTATATGACAAAGGACACAAAAATGATAAAGACAATGAACTCAAGGACAACGTGTGGAGCAGCATCAGACGCAGGATAGTGAGGAGCTGATGTAGTTTACTTTCGGATGGAGTAGAGTTGGTAGCAAGGCAACAGTGTCAGAGCAGGTTTGGCTCATCATAATCAAACACAGGAGGCACTCTGTAGCTTTTTACCTGCAGGGCACTGCACATAGACTACCCACAGTAACATAAGACACTGGAGCACACATATCTATCTATCTAGCTATCTATCTATTGCAAATTCCCATCGCTGCCGCTATGAATAGTTTTGATTCAAAATATTCACAGGCGAGTATTTCGCATTTTCGTGTCGTTTATTCATCACGTCCCCGGTGTGTAAAGCCCTTAACGTTTAATTGGTGTGAGGAACTGTGTTTGTACATCTCTGTAAGCAAAGTAACAACTTTGTCTTTTCTCACTTTCTTGCTTTTTTTCCTACAATAATAATGATGTGATCTGACTCAAACAAACATAATGTGACTTGTCTTGGACTTCTGTTATGTCAGCAGTCCATAGCTATGCACCATTCAGTCTCATGAGAGCGCAGGGCTCTGCGATTTCCAGTAAGGTGACCTGGAACATCATCACAGTAAGAGAAGGCTCTCTGTTCGGACAGAAGCACTGAGGCGGAATCCGTGCAACCACAGACAGCACCAACTAATGACCTCAGCAGCACAGTAATGACTGGAAGAGGGGAAAGTACAAATTGCAGCTTCATTGGCTTGCTCAGCCACCCAATCAAATACTATTACCTAACACATTAGCTGGGTATCTCATCATTCAGTTTCAACTGATGTGACAGGCTACTATCACATTATGCTGTAGGCAAAAAAGTAATCAACCCAGCATAGTGAATATTAATTCAATTAAATTCAATTGTATTTATATAGCGCCAAATCATAAGAGCAGTTATCTCAGGGCGCTTTTCATATAGAGCAGGTCTAGACCGTACTCTTTATAATATTAATACTGGTGTGTGAAAGTTTTCACAAAGTTAATTTAAGACATTTTCAAACCAGTTACCATATATGAAATCAAACTGATGTCAGCCAACACAGTCGTGAAATTGAACGTAATTCAACTTCTCAGTCTCATCCATAAAATGATTCAAAGCACTAATGTTAATTTAAAGCCTATGATTACTAGGCTAATAATCAAGAATGATTCAGCACTGAGTGAGCTCACCAGAAATCTGCTTTTCAGACTGCCATGAGTCTCTCCAACGCAAATGCGTAGGATACAGTGAGTTAAGCACTATAAAATACAACGTAGGTTATATATAATATAATATAAACGGAGAATAATGAATAAATTCATGCTTCATCCTAAAATATATTCGATTTTTCTTTATGTTCGTTAATGTTTCCCAAGTAATAATACGTTAATTAAGACCTTACTGGAGCTCATATTTCAACTTACCCACCTTTAACTTAGATAACTTACCTCTTAGGATAACTAATGCCACAAGAAAAGTTACCATTAGTACTATTATTACATTTCGTTTCTGATATGTTATTAGCCTGCTACCTAGAGTGACAGGAAAATAAGAGAAATACAAGACAAATGCAATGCAACATTACCTGTTACTTTTATTGATTCCAGCATCCTCTGTTAAGGTCTCTGTAGCGTTTAGCGTTAACCTAAAATATCACAGTGCTGTTCGAAGAGTACAAACGTTCCTTAGCAAGTTTACCTGGCTAAATTAGCCGGCTAATGTCGTACAAATAGAAACCCCACGATGAAAGCGAGTTACCAGTAGTGACTAAGTAAGAAATATTTCAAAAAGCATTTTAATGACTGAGCTGACATTAACCGTCCCGCCTACACTAAGCCCACGCCAAACTGACAAGAAAGAGCCGAGCTGTCTGTGTGGTACGGGCGCTGCATTGACTGATCCGTTTCCATGGTTTCGTTGGGAATTACGCAATACACACGGATACTCATGGGAAATGAAGTCCCTCGAGAATACACCTTAGAGAAAATACCAAGGTATGGTCGGTGTCAGACGGACGTAGATTCATACATAATTTGTAGTTCAGCGTTAATCAGTTGTCAGTGGATTAAATTCAACTGACAACTTCTTTTATTCAAACTCAGATATTTGTTGCTATTAGAAGCCATGATTGTAGTTTTCTATGGACTGGTTGCACCCACCTGCTAACTTTAATTCAAAGCCCACCCATAGACATTAAAGAAGCCATGTCTCACAGCAATTCAATGTAATGCCAACAATAAACTAAAAATCTAGCCAGTAGTTTTGTCTTGCTCGCATTTGCAAAATAACTTATGATAATCCAGATAAGTCCTTCTATTTATATGAATGCACACACGGACACTACTTATAATTCTGATATGTGAAAAAATGAATTGATGGTAGCATAAAACAATGGAAATAGATATATATACATTAAAAAAATATGGATTAGAGGTTGATGAGGCTGAAGAATTTAACTCGGTTTTACAGGAAAAGTGGGCTAATGAGATCCCAGTGACATATGACTTTGCCACACTTGTAACAACACTGTAACTGACCCTTTTACAAAATCTACAATAAAAGGCTAGAACCTTATATTTCTTTACATTGCAGGCACTAGCAAAGGACTAAATGCACACTGGCATTCAATATGGGTGCCTATTTTAATCTTCTCCATGTCTGACTTAATTCCCCATTAACTTATTTTTCTTAATATAAATTACAGCTCTTTTATGTGGCATGTCTGCAAATCTTATTTGATGCCTCCTTTTTAAAAACATCCTGTAGGGGTTGACTCGCTTTACAGTTAAAACAACAACAAAGCTTAATGTGTTTAGCAAAAGTGATCTTTGTAAGCATCTACTTCAGAGTCTGAGTTTCTTTTGGCTATTTTCTGGAATGAAGGTGAAACATAATGACTTTTATGTCAGTTGTTTACAGTTAAACTGTGAAAATATAAAACATTGTTAAATCATATACAATATTAAAAGCAGCCATTCAGATTTAGAATGAAAAAAATGCATGTTTACATTAACATTACCTATAATTAAAGTCTTCTGTTCATTACATCAATTTAAACTGAATCTGTGTATTAGGTCAATGTGCGTTTTAACGTTAACCGTTTGTTTTAACCATTTGAATACACAGATGACTGATTCGTGAAAAAATGTGGAGTGCATGCGTACTGTGGTCTCCGGTGGTTTCCGGTCTGACAGTTTAGTTCCATACACCCAGGCTGTGATTGGCTGAACATGTGTAAAGCCCGGCTGCTTGTTTCTGATTGGTTTTTCGGCGCTTCGTTCAACTGTTGGAGTTTGCGCAGTAGAAGCAGCGCTGAAATTCAAATTTCAACAGTTGTTTAGTTCAGAGAGGAGCCGAGAAGAGAAAAGAGAAGTTGAGAGCTGCTTAGCTCGCGTCACTACGCCCTGTTTAGTGGTGTACACGATTTTTAAAATACCCAGTTGTTGAAATATTGCTCGAGTGGGGATAAACTGTCCAAAATGGATCCATTCACTGAGGTAAGTCGGTGAGCTAACTTAACTAACGTTAGCGTTAGACATGTTAATGCTGAGTCTAAATAGCTGCGTTAACATTACCTGCTAATTCTAACCTTTTACTAAACGTTTATAATGTTGTTAGACACATGTTCGTTACGGCTGGAGACTTCCATAGTACTTTAACGTAAGCTAACGTTAATACATTGAAATAAGGCCAGTGAAAACATGTCACGTGTTGCGTCTTTGTCTTGTCAGTCGTCAGTAACCAACATCTCCATTAAAAATAACAACTAGCTAGTACATTCAGCTGCTAAAGGCAGGATATGTGGTTATCTTGATGCTTGGCCAATTAGTAAATCAGTAAGTCAACGTAACGTTATTCAAATGAAACGACTTTGTCTCCATTTAAGGCAAGGTATGTGCCAGTACTGGAAGTTGTCCAACACAAGTGGCAAGTGGCCCTGTTTGTTTCATTTTCTGTTTTCCTTAATGCGCTCCTGCTGTTGCTGCAAATTAAAAGTAGAATTGAATTCTATCTCATAACATTTCTTGTTACCTAAGTATCTTGGTCAGTAGAGTTTAAAAATTCAAATCCAGGAACTACAAGCAGGAGTGGCTAATTCCTGTGGAATGCTCCCTGCTAAATGTGACTTCAGGTTTTTCATACTGCCTGGAGAAAGTGTGCAGGGTGCAGTGCAGCTGCAGGAATGTGTTGGGGCTTGCACAGTCAACATACAGCACAGTAAATCAGATTGTCTGACAGGCTGTGTGTGAGGCCAAGGGAGGGGAGTGTCATATAAAGAAAAAAAGATGGCAAGCAAACAGAGGCCTTTTTATCTCTGGTGAAGGACTGTTTTGTGTGTCTTGGGCTGTTATGTTGCTTGTTAAAGCAGCCCATATAGAGACCGACACTGTGCTGTACCTTGTTCCACATACTTGTGTTTACAGATATCCAAAAGTTTTCCGGGAATATGGAGAATCTGCATATTTTTACCTGTTTGAAAAAGTCTCACAGCAACAAGTGTGCAATTATAAAGAGGTTTCAGATTCTCTGTCACAGCATAGACAAATGTACTTTGGGAATTCACAAGCTATGTTGCAGTGCCAAAACTTATGTACAGTTAGAAGTTATAAAAAGTACTGACTGAGTTCTGACTTGAATGAATTCTGACATCAACAACAATGAACTTATCAAATTATGGGAGTCGTGTGTGCATTTAGAGTAAAATCAACAAAATGAAGATATTTTTATTATCCATGTCAATTAGAAATTGTAATCTGCAACATCCATGGCACGTCAGGTTCTTGGTGGACATTTATTTAAAAATGCAATGTGTGGTTTTCTGTCAAAACATGACAACTATTTGGGTAACGACAATCTCCCGGAAGGTAGTGTTGCACTCGATGTGTGAAAGTGACAGAAATAGACAGTTGTGTCAAGGCTGAAAAAAGAGAGCTAGAAAGAGTTCAAACCCTGGCTTGCCATCTCTGCACAGCTGGCCAATCATGGTGTGAGTGTCAGATCCAAGTTTCAGAAATTGTCGGATGCTCTTAATCTTAATGTAGCTGCTGTAGGAGTAAACAAGACTCACTAGTCTTCTTCTTTTCACTAACACACATCTAGAAAAGCCAAATCAGACCACCTGCTCACCGCAATCATTAAAAATGGCTACTGCATGTCTTTGTGCAACTTATAATGTTGTAATGTTCAGACCGTCAATTCTTTGGTAATTTTGAGGCAGTAGTTAGTGGTGGTGTTGATGTGTTATTTGTATTGCACCTGATACAAGATAGATGGATTTTTTTTTTTTTTATTGCCCCCAAAGGGTAATTCATTTCCCCAGTGCATTAAGTGTGCCAGAACATAGAGCCATGGAATAAAGAACTTCTATGGCAGAGGGGGCAAAACTTTGGCTAAAACGTGCCTTTTTCCATCTCACCATTCTGTATCTGCGGCCAGATGAGAGTAGAGTGAAAAAGGGTTGAGGGGGAGTCCAGGGTCATGTCCTATGTTGAGTGTAGTGTGACTTACTGGAAGAAGGCTGTGGGTATAAGCCCGTCACTGGCTGACTATTTCCGTCGCAATTCTCCTCCCCTTCCGCTATCTGCCTGTTACTGCTTTCAGAGTACCCGTTGCTACGTGAAACAACAACCTCCGGACTAGCAATTTACACGCTGAAAATGGCAGTTTCCCCACTGACACTATTTTGCAAGGGCACCATGACCATCGCTGCATCCTGGGCTTAGCACTGCCCAAGACGACTGTGATTGGTTTAAAGAAATAGAAACAACCCAGAGTGTTTTTCCCCTATAAAAGGAGATAGGTGTGGCTATGTGAGACTATGGTGAGTGCCATGTGAGTGATGGCTCTGTTTTTGAGATCTGAGAGGTTGGGAGACCAATGATTTTGGATGCAGTGTATATGAAAAACAAAACATTGCTTCAAACTGGTGATAATTTTATTCCGTCTATCCTCTGTATGTAGAAATCAACCATTGAAGTAACAATTTAACAATGTTTTCTGTGGAACCAGAAACTGTTGGAGCGGACCCGGGCTCGCAGAGAAAACCTGCAGAAGAAAATGGCAGAGAGACCAAATGCAGCAAACAGACAGATGGTCAAAAGGCCCAGAGAGCCGCTGACTGACACCAATAGTGTGATCAGTGAGCCAGTCATTGATAAAGGTATGAACACATTTGTTGGATCGCTGTCTGCGGAGACTTGTCTTGTCAGTTTGTCTTATATTTCTCCATCACTTCCTCCCAGTTCCACAGATGTCCTCCAAGCCTTCTCCCTCCAAGCGCAGGTGCTCAGGGGAAAATGTCCAGTCTGCAGTCGGTGAGGAGAACCAGGAGCCAATGGTGACACGAGCTGTGGCTCCTATGCTCTCTGACCCCCCAACAGACAAGAAACCCCCGGTGGGGCCTGCCAGCGTTCGACCTACCTCCTCCTTGGAGAAGACTGCTCTCCGGCCTGCTCTCCAGTCTCAGCCAGGGCAGCTGAAAACTGCACAGCCAGAGCCAGAGAAGATGGCTGTCACCCCTGCTCCTGATCCTCCAAGCAGCAGAGAATCAGAAAAGGTGCCTGCCAGTCCAGCCCTGCAGAAGAACAAGGACGACCTGGTGGAAGATCCAGCTCCATCTGCTGCTGGCATGAAGTCTCGTCTGCACAGGCTAGCAGAGCAGAGAAAGTGTTGGGATGGCGATGGTGAGAATATTTTGTGTAATTTAGTTAGATACAATAAATAGCAGTCAGTATCAGTGATCAAGGTGTAAACAAAAGAGAAGCTTTCCACCAAAATAACAAAACACAGTGTTAGAATCTGCTAACTGACTGACAGGACTTTTAAGACAGGAACTAACAGACAGCTGTTTCTTATTGGTGTGAAAGTATTTCCCATTTTAAAGCATACACATGTACAGCTCTGTATAAAAGTGCATTTATTTAGAACACTGGTCTACAACCTTTGGGTCAATTATGTATGTATGATTTTATTAATCAAAACAAATTCAGACTCACTTGAACTGCCTGTCTTCAGTCAACCATTATGGTAGCTAGTAAGAGTCAGGAGTCAAAGAAAGAGAAGGCCACAATGTGTCAAAAGAAAAATGCTCCGTCTTTTCTGTAGTTGTACTGTATGTTGTTGCAGCGGAAAGGGTTCACTGGGGGCTGCTTACTTTATTGTCAAGTGTGTGATGTTCACTCTTTCAAATGTATGATAGTCATATACTTGTACCTGCCCAAATCAAACATATTACTACCTTTTCAGGCACCCATGTTGCAGTTCCAGACTGTACTCCCCTGTCCCAGTTGAAGAGACAAGCTGAGGTCCCACCAGCTGCCACCCCCGCCGTGTCCTCAGGAACTCCAATGGGAAGGAGAGGCAGACTGGCCAACCTCGCTGCCACCATTGGATCCTGGGAGGACGACCTAAGCCATGCTAACATTCCCAATGCAAAAGAGAAGCCAGGTGCTGCTGTTCCCAAGTTAGCAGTCAGAGATGCTTCCGTGGCTGCCCGCACTAAACCAAGTGCTGCGGACCATGCGGTGGCCAGTTCAACTGGATCCAGCTCTAATCAGGTAAGTTTACCTGGAATTATCTTATTCTTCAGCATAATCAGTTTTCTGTCTGACTGATATTATATGAGCAGTCTGCTGTTTTCATTTTATCTAATGTGTAGAAGACTTTGTGACTGCCAGATCTGCAATGAAAACCCTGAAAAGGACTTAAATCCACCGATAGTGCTTCATTACTTTGCTCACATAATGCATTGCTCATGACTGCATTGTATGAATGTGATAGATATACATTCTGAGACCATTTATCTCGAGATCATAGAATATTTGTATTTATTACACCTATTTTTATTTATATAATGAAATATATCTTTTTTAAATTTTTATTGTTTGCTCAACCTGATTATTTATTAATAAATAAAGGGACTATTGTATGTCTTTTCAGCAGGCTGTGTATTCTCCAGTGAAGTCTAGCCGAGTGGTTCTCCCAAGCCCTCAGAAGGCTGACACTCCTGCAGCCAGGCCAGCGCTTAAGTCAGTAACCAGTCCTCAGAAGAGCTCCATCCAGGGAACAGCCCTCCCATCCAGTCCCCAGAAGGCCGGCCCGTCCTCCTCAACATCAGTGCCTCAAAGTCCCCTGAAGAATCAGGCCCTCTCCAGAGGTCTCAACCCCACCTCCAGCCCCCAGAAGCCAGAACTCTGTGCCAAGCCCACCATTGCTGCCCACCCAGTACCCCAGGAAAAGGCCACTGCTGGCGCTCCTGGTGAGTAGCAGTTCATTCTGGAATTATTTTATGAAATACAGAGCGATGATCCAGTTCTTCAGTATCAGTCTTTTTGCATATTTTTCTTATGTAGGAATAAAAGAAACACAACACATTAGGTTGTAATGTATAATCTTGGGTATCATGCTGTATATTAACACAAAAATGACATGACGGCAGTTTATGGTAACAAGGCACCAGGAGCACCTTCCTGAGCGTGTCCTTCGCTGTGTTTATGTATCATCTGACCTGTTTATAGGGAGAATTACAAACTGTATGTCCTTGTTGGTTCTGTGGCCAAACATGATTATAATTATCCTCAATTTTATATTTATACCCAACCTTGTATTTTTAATCATATGTGCAAACCAGTAATATTCCAGCTAGGTTTGTTTAGTGTTTGATGTTGTGGTTAGTTTCCTCCACATGTATAAAAAGAAAATGCTATATTGCTTTCCTTCATTCCCAACAGGTGTAAAATCTTTCCTGGAGCGCTTTGGAGAGAAGTACCAGGAGCGCACCAACCAGAGCTCCCCAGCAGGGGGCCCTACCCATGCCAAGACTCCCACTGGAACTCCATCATCAGTCACTCCAAACACCAGACTGGTACAGGAGAGGCTCCGAGTTGCCCAGGCTGCAAACACAAGCACTGCTGATCTCACCCAAAGACAGAAGCTGGTAGGTTACTGTTACTGAGATACTATAGTGTGACTTGTTGTTTCATATCACAATAGCAAAATTAGATATAACCCTCCTCACCTCCTCTCTCTCTCTCTCTCTGTCATATCAGGAGCGAGAGTCTGAACTGGCTCAGATTCGCAATCGCTTTCAGAAGGGGAATAATATGTGGAAAAACAAAGATGAAGTGGCAGAGACCAATAAAAACACAGACATCAAGGTTGGCCAACAGGCATCTGACACACCAATGACAAAGGGTTAGGGGTTAGAATATAAATATATAGCACGCAAGATTATATTTAATAAATACTATGCTTTTTAGGAACAGCTTTACAAGACTGTGGAGGCTGAAGTTGCCCCATGCGAGCCACAGGAGGAACCCACAGCAACCTCTACTGATGGTGCAGATACGCCCACAAAATGCACTCCTCCAGGTATTCAATGATATTTCAGATTGGTGATTGAACTGTTTTTATTTGGTGTGATCAGTTACTGTCAGTTCTTCTTCCATCCATTAGGCTCTCTGTCGCACAAATCCCTCGACTTGAAAAAAAGTGTTGACTCATCAAAGTTGTAAGCTGTGCCCAGGGCCATTTCTAGCACTTTGGGGGCCCTATGCAATCGTATAGTCCGCTTGTAAACGGCCCTGGCTGTGCCTTATTTAAAAAGTTAGGAATTAGCACCACAGTGTGTGCTCCAGACTGAAACATTAATTTTGCTGGCATATTTACTAATCACTAGATAGAGCTAACAGCTGTGTTTTACAGAAATGTTTGGAAGTGGAGTGCACCCATTGCAAGATTTAAGAGAATTGGCTGCAGAGCATTGTTTGCTTAAGTTTTAATGTAAACCATATAAACTTACAATCTTTAAAGTTGTATGTCAATTTGTATGAAGTACGTGTTTCTGTCACTCAGTCAAAATCGCCGAATGGGAGCGTTGGCCACTCCGGCCCCCTAACCAGAAACAGCCATTAGATCACCTCCTCAAAGCCACCAGACTACATTGACAAAAATACTAATTTTACCTCGCAGATCATCGTAAAAATTACACTTCAAACTTAACAGAAACAAAATCAAACTCACCAAAAACATCTAGAAATACTCTCTAAACGTGCGGTTATATAACCTTAATATCATGTAACCTTAATCCCTGACTATTCTTATCTTAAGAATTCCTTTTTAAAATAATATTTTATTAATATAAGAAAAACCTATCTGCCATGGTGGCAGGTGACCTGAAATTTTTACCTGCCATGGCCAACATTTACCCTGTATTTTGCAAATGCTAATTTCAATCTGTGGTCAGTAATTATGTTTAACTTGAAATAAAAATATGGCTTTTGTTGTCACAGCAAGTGTGAGAGTTTACATGCCTTGGTCAAGGCATTCAGTCTGCACATGCCTATAGTGAGCTTTAATGGTAATGGCTAAATGTACTTCTTGAATATCGATAAAGTGTAAAAATATAACATACTTTAACATAGATTATATTAAACAGCAGGTCATGGGTTGGTGGTCTCACCTCCAGCCTCAGCATCCAGTCCTCTGAGGGTGGTCGCCCATACTGCCGAAAAAACCCCTGGTGAAGCCCCAGAAGAAGAGGAGGTGGTCAAGGAGATAGAGATGAATGTGGACCAGTCCACCAACTCTGCAGTTATCAACGACTTGTTTGATGGGATCTTGGAGCAGAGTGAAGATCAGAGCGAGGAGGAAGATGCTTTGAATATCTCCTCAATGTCCCTCCTCACTCCACTATCAGAGACTGTAGCTGCTGTGGTGAAGAGTCCAGAGAGAAGAATGATGGTAGGCACCACCATGTGGTCTCTTTCTACCACTTGCACATGCTTCATGTAAGGGTTACTGGCACATAGGGCAAGAAACAGCAGAACAGTAACATTTTCTTCATGTCTTTGTGCAGACATCAACTCCAGCCAGCTCATTCATCGTAAAGAGCAACACTCCAGACAGAGTTTCCAGACCTAGCAAGTTCCAGAGAGCTAATATGATACGAACTGCCTCCGCAGACAGCATTGAGGCCTCAGACGAGGACCACAAGCTGCCATATAGGTAAGTGCTCCCATGTAGCACCTGGCTGTGTTAAAGTTGCAGTTGCTGTTGCAGTAAACGTGTATCTGATATGTATCTGTTTGGTTCTGTGTGTGTTAGCATTGATGCATATAGGTCCACCAGGGTGAAAGAGACTGAGAGACCCAATGTGAAACAGGTGATTGTGAGAAAAGAGGACGTTTCTCACAGAGTGGAGGAACCCAGAGGATCCAGTCTCTTCAGTATTAAACAGAAGATGAAGGTTTGGAATAAATACTTTTGACTTTCATTCATGCCAGATTACAGTGTGAGTGTAAAGGTTTCATGTGAACTCTGTTGTGCAGTTAGGACTTGATTTACGTACGGGTGGGGGGGTGAGCAGTGCGCATTTGCTGAACATACACATGACTGGCCGCAGAATGTGTCAGAAACAAGTTTCAAACAGCACAGAGGGCGATCTTTACTTTCTCTGTTGTATGTTTCTGTAGATTCTGACAAATGAGATGAACCTGCAGCAGACAGTTATTCATCAGGCCAGTCAGGCACTCAACTGCTGCACAGATGAAGAGCACGGCAAAGGATCCCAGGTGGAGGCTGAGGCAGAGAGGCTGCTGCTGGTGGCAAGTGAGTTCGTCCAGACAATAGACCAGTATTCACTTGTATATGGTTTTAGCAGTTATTTAGCTTTATTTATAAAAGATGTATTTGTCCTTGCCAATGTCTTATCTTTTTCTTTATTTAAATTTAAAAACTTTGGAGTGGAAAACTCACTAACGAGCTGCATTTTGAACATGAAAAACAATTCAACCTTCACACAAAGTCTTGAAATGCTTCATTTTAACAGTTATGTTTTTAAGTTAGGAATATGCTTGAATTCGAATATACTCCTTGAAAAATGCTTGATTTTCAACATAATCAGGTGTTTCATCTACACAATCACTCATGTAAACCAAAAGTCTTAATATTTGAAATGACATGATCCCTTTGTCATATTTGTTTGTCTCCTGGCATTTACTGTATAGTAACACTTTAGACACAAGTTGGTATGTAATGATAAAGGCTTTGAGAGTCTGGAAATGTTTGGTTTAGGTACCTTGAATGGGCTTGAAAAGTGCTTTCATTTCTTCTTAAAAAGCTGTACAAACTCTGCATACAAGATTTGAGACTGCACAATTATACAAAAATAACTAATGCTACCAGTCAAAGTGCTAATATATTTAGGCTGTGTGTAAACAGACATCTGTCTTAAATAATAAAACCAAACCACCACTACAGCCCAAACGGATGTATTTTAAAACCGCTATATGTAGGACTTGGCCACTCCCAGTGGTAGTATCAAAGCTTGACTTTCATTCCTTTTGACTTTTTTAGCGGAGAGGAGGGAAGCACTGAAGGCAGAGCTGGACCGTCTGAAAGGGGAGTCAACAGGCCAGAAAAAGACCCCTGCTGCCCCAGAAGCTGCTGGCATGTCTGCCTCCAAGGGCTCCGTCACCCTGCAGGAGTTACGCCTGCCCCTCAAGGCAGACTTTGTTTGCTCCACTGCCAACAAGCCAGGTAGACTCAAAATGCATATGACCACAGTTCAGTAACACACTACTGTTGTTCAGCATTCTCTCCAGACATCAGTCACTAATGCTCGATATTGTACATCACTGTTTCTGTTTCCTGGCTGTGTCTGAAATGTGAGCTATTGACGTTATTGTTACGACCTTTCTCTTACTTGATTCTTGGTCATATATTCATTAGTGTTAGTTTTGGAGACAATTTATAGATTTGGTCGTGAGATGGAAATTCCATGAAAGCTTTATCTGGATTTAGTCACTGAGTATTTGTTGTACTGATGGTTTATCAGTATCATTCTGTCTTTTGATGATTTCAGAGTCAACCAAACATTCCTTCTTCATCATGATCCGTGCCGGAGCAGAGAACACTGTGGCCACGCCATTAGCCAGCACACACCGCGCCCTCAGTGGGGACACCCTCGCCTTCCCTACAAAGTTCACCATGTAAATCCCACATTGCTCATACAAGAATACACGTCATGTTATTTGATATTTAACTGATTTATTGTTTGATTATGATTCAGACGTTGTTTTCCTTTGACATGATGGTGTTTAGTATGGTTGTTAAATTGAATATGTTAACTAAGTTTTGATCAGTCTATGTTGAACAGGTCAAACTCTGTCCATTATAATGAAAACAGATTCATATATACACACACACACACACACACACACACACGTTGATCATGATTGTTGAATACTGGCTAATCCCCCTCTTCACTTTCAGATCTGATGTCTCCAGTGACTTTGAAATTAATATTGAGGTCTATGGCCTGGTGAGTGTCTTACATCATGGTTTGCTGATACCAAAATAATGATGCTCTGACCACATATGCACTGTGTTTTCTGGTTTTCTTTGAAGTCTTACATTTTAAAAGGCTGTATGTGGAGTTTTCAGAAAGTCCTTGTTATTAAAGACACCGGTGGCCGTTAAGTGAACTGCAGTCAGCATCCTGTTGCTCGCAACAGTGACGTGATACACACGAGACTGGACGTGATTTACAATCATATTTAGAATAAGGTTACTATCTGTAATGTTCCTAAATTTTATTTGGATCATTGGCTCTATGATACCAACTAGCTTACCACTGTAGTTGCCGAACCAACCAACGCCAGATCCATGCTGCGTAGCTAAGTTACAGCTACCTGGCTAACTGGTTGTTTGTTGTCATTAGCGGACTCCATTTTTAAGCTAACGTTGGCTAGTGTTGCACACTGTTGGCGATGTAGGGGAGCTGAAGAGAGGCAAGGCACTCAGCAGCGCGCATAAACGTCACATCCTTTGGATTTTCCTGGAAAAACTATCCTGAGTCCTTTAAATAGAAATCAGTCCACAGGCTGATATAGGCATCGGGGAAGGTCTCATTTTTTTAAAGTTACGTTACAATCCGTTCATTGATAATACAAAGCAATTAATACATGTAAATTGCTAAACATAGTACCTTTAACACATACTACATTCTCTTAGACATCCTCTATTTTCCAGGTCTGCTTTTTAGAGGGTACAAATGAAATTTTAAATTCATGGAAACTAAAATCTGAAATTTCTTTGCAGCTCTGTTCAGGTGGCCCTAAAGATATTAGGAAAAGTGTTTTGCAACAAACTCGGTATCATAAACCCGTAGAAATTGGCTAGCTTACCGTTTCTTTTCTGATACTGATGATGCATCAAGGGTATAGTAACATAAGACACTTTTGTGCTGTAAAAGTGAGAGCTGTGGTGTTTTCCAATTTCATATTGGAAATTTAATTTATTAATTAATAAATTAAATTTTATTTCATTAAATGTTTCTATGTTCTATTAAGAGTTTAAACTTCACTTTTTTTTTTTTTAACAGAAAGAGGTTGGTCATCTTTCATCATCTTTTTTCAATAGTTGAGCAGCTTTTTTTAAACTTTCTTTTTACCCACCGCTTTATCTTCTGATGTCTGTATATGTTGATATTTTTGCCATTTAAAACACATTTTGGATAACTGGTACATAAATGTTTTTAGTATTGAGCTGCTATCTGATTCATTACGATCTTGTGCATTAACTGATGACATCACCAGGTGCAGAAGCGTGAGGTCTGCAGTGACAAGAAGAAGAAACCCAGCAAGTCAAAGGTAAATCCTCACTCTGACTATGCCTTTCCCATTTGGTAAAAAAAAAAAAACTGTTAATGATGGGACATGCTTTAATACTTAAAAGTGTGTGTGTGTCCAGATAATATGGAGACAGGTTCATGAGACCCATAATTTGTGTATGTCAGTATGAACAGTTTCTGTATCAAGACACTGAACCCTAAGTTGCTCCCGATGGAGGCCAGCACCTTGCATGGCAGCTTCGTCGCCATCGGTGTGTGTGAATGGGTGAATGAGACCAACCTGTAAAAGCGCTTTGGGAACCGTTAAGGTTGAAAAGCGCTGTATAATTGAAGTCCATTTACATTATTTATTAACTTTACTTTTAACTTTCTAGGCTATCACTCCAAAGAGATTCCTCGCCATCTCTGTAAGCGTTTCAAATTTATTTTCTGCTTTCCCTCAAGAATTTGATATCAGATTGTCACTCTTAGTTCTCATCTGCCTGAAATGTGTTTTTTAATTTGTTCGCTTCATTTTTTGTCTTGCAGAAAAGTAGCCAGACACCAGGTATGTCAAAATCAACCTAAAGAAACAATTTGTACTATTCAGTCAAATGTAATTGAAGCCTTTTGTATCCCCCAAAATGTTTGTTTGTTTTTTTTTGTTTTTTTTTTAAAGGTGTACTGTAGTGATTGAGTACTGCTCTTCAATAAAGTTGGGAGACTTGCAAGAGACAGATTTAAAATAAGAATTGTCAAAGAGACGTCGGGCCGGGTGGGAACTCGTGGGCGGGGCCAGCGGGGGGAAACACTACTGCGCGTTTTCAGTGGGCTGCATGGCCTGGAAGTAAACCAGGAAGCTAGGCGAGCAATTCTTATGGGACTGAATAGGGTATCCAGTTCTTATAATACATCCATGTGAACACCACGCTAAAAGTAAAAGACTGTGTTCCTTTTTAATAAAATTGGATTAAAGTCAAGTGAGCGAACAAGCCGGCAGATATTTTGGCGGGCGACAATCGCGGTCAAATGTTGGCGATAATGCTCCACCCAGTTGCAATTTGCCATTAAAAAAGAAGAAGCAGTCAAATGTCATTTAAGTGCACAACGGCCTAGATTTAAGACAGCACTACCCTGTTGAAATTCATGCACATCGCAAGTCCAGTACATAGTGTACACAGTGTACTGCATGGAAGTGTACTAACGGAAGTATCCGAATTGAGACACAGCACTACACTTGCCATAATGCAACTGGAATACGTCTCCTGGTTAGGCCCTCCCTGCCTAGTAAACGCTTCTTTGCAACTTCACACCCCTACTTTGTAACGCAGGCTTTGTTATATATCTGTAGTCTCCAAGCCAAAGATGACCTCATAAAACAGTTTTCACAGGCTGAGTAGTACTTGAAACAAGTAAACTAATCTTGATGTGTAAATTGGTGGAGTGCCCCTTTTAAGCTTCATATGAGGTATTAATGATCTCATTCTTTCCGTGTGTAGTTTTGGCCAGTCCAGGAGGCCCCAATGCTGTTCGCACCAGTAACTTCGTCCTGATTGGATCACACAAGCTCACCCTGTCCTCTATTGGGAAAAACAAATATCCTCTGGAGAAGGTATAGAAGCTGTTATGTCACCTTTTCAGATTCTCCTCATGTCTCCCCACCCACCCCCACACTCACTTTTAGAGCACTTTCATTTTCTTCTTTATTCTGCATTTCGTATGTGGCTGGCCTTTGTCTGAAAACACAATATCCATGCTGAGTGTATGACACCAACATACTGTATAGCTCACTTGGATCATAGTAATATATTTGTGTACAGGCTTTACAGACTCACAGTAACCCTGTTTGTACGCACGGGACAGTATGTTCTGCCTGTGCACTCATTCACCTGCCTTGATATCTTTCTTTTAGATCAAATATGAAGGAAGTGAAAGGGAACTACTCAGTGGCATGTTTCCTACCAAGGTTACTACTTACCCTGTTGTGTATTTCTTTTGGTCTGTTTGTGTGGGAAAGAGGGTGAGCACACAAGAAAGACTTTTCTTAACTGCATTGTTACTCTAACACTATCCGCTCAATCTGATCACAAATCTGTTCTCATTAGGGAATGTGAACTGCTTTTCCATTGTTAACCATCTTTAAAGAAACTTGCATCGTAACCTTTATTTGTTAACCCATATCTTGCAACTTTAACATTTGTGAATTGTGAACACGCTGTCCGAGCTTTTCATCAAGTGTCTCGTACTTTGGATTCAAGGTGCCATTCTTGTACCCTCTGGAGGGCCACGTCTACCTCAAGATGCAGTGTGAAGTTGGCTCAAAGGTGGAGGAGAGGGGCTTCCTGGTGAGTGCAAGCAGATCACATCATCACCACAGATTAACTGATGCGGCGGCTGACACTGGTTTTCTGATGCTATGCTTGTGATTTTAACCCCCCCAGACGATGTTTGAAGATGTTAGTGGATTTGGAGCCTGGCACAGGAGGTGGTGTGTCCTATCAGGATACTGCATCTCCTACTGGACTTACCCAGACGATGAGAAGCGCAAGGTAACTGAGCTCTTCCACAGCACAGCTATCATTATAGCTGAAGTAGACGCAACATTGAAGGGAAATTCCAGTATATTTCAACCTGGCGTATTTGCCATGATTATGACTATTGTGACTCTATGGATGGCACTAATTTTGCACTCTCCACCTGCCATGTAGAGATTCAGGGGAAACGAGGACTCGTGCAAAACGACATATATCAGGGCAAGCTGCGCGATCTCCTGGAGCTTTCCAAATAAACATGGTTTTTACATGGATCACTTAAAACTCTCGTCTCTGAGTCCGGCTCAAAGCAAACCCAGAAAGTAGCTGCCTGGAATAGCATTCTGGCTAAATGCACAGGGACCTACGTACTAAATAGTGGTTTGTTTACAAGTGTGAGGCTGTGGATCACTTTCCAGTGAGCGTGTGCTCGCGCTAGAGAAGTAGTAGCAAACTAGATCAAATGGTTCATGCTTGCAAGTTTCCAAATTTCAAGAATAAAAGACAAGATGCACACTGCAGTTTTCATTTCTGGACTACAGCTGGACAGTAAAGAGACTAGTTGTGGCTAATTACTCAGCAACTTAACCCAGGCACTAACATCAAGGAACTCCTTAAGACATCACATTTTTTCCTGGGGCTAATTATCCAACTCTATTGTGACTTTTTCTCTCATCTACCTTTGTAATGTCGTGTTATAGTGGGTCAATGAAAATAACCAGGTGCTTGGATTTATTGCTGGTTGGTCTCACACATTGTATTCCCTCGCAAAAACATGGCCTTTTACTTGTTGAAACTTTTTCTTAAGAGCTGACAGTTGATTGGGGAGGTGCATCATCCCTCCAGGATGACAGTGTTTAGGACAAGACTAGTTTTGTAAGTTTGTAGCCCTTTACTGACAACATGAGGTTCCAATGCAAGGCCCGACTCCCTGAATCATCAAGGAGCATTTTGAAATAAGGGAAAGAGACAGATATTCCTGGCAGTTTGGCACCTGATGTGTTAAGTCTGTGTTGACCCCACCGCCTCTTCTGTCAGAATCCCATTGGTCGCATCAACCTGGCTAACTGCACCAGTAAGAAGGTGGAACCAGCCAACAGAGAGTTTTGTGCCAGACCCAACACATTTGAGCTCATCACAGTCAGACCACAAAGAGAGGACGACAAAGAGACACTAGTCAGTCAGTGCAAGAATACCATGTGTGTCACCAAGTAAGTTCTTACATTTTATATGTATGCACACATCCTGTCCATTACAGTTTGTCTATGAATAACAGTGACCCTGCATTGCTGAACACGGACTGTTTTTGTGTGCAGGAACTGGCTAAGTGCAGACACGAAGGACGAGAGGAATCTCTGGATGAGGAAACTGAACCAGATTCTGGTGGATCTGCGTATGTGGCAACCAGACGCCTGTTACGGGCCACTGTAATTACTGCAGTCTGTCACACCCAGCCCTTCTATTTTTGGACTGTTAATATCAGTGACACATGCAATGGCTAAGTGCAATATGGTATAAGAATTGCTAAATATTTTAACTTGTGGATATTTTACAGGAGATCACAAACACATAAGTTACAGATCAGAGGAAAGCAAATAAAGCCATACATTTGAAACATTTCAGTACAGTGTTTTGTGTAGGAGCTGGTGTTTGACACTATATTTAATACATTTCCAGACTGGTTTGGATACTTTAATGTTTTTGTTGAGTTGCCACATTATTATGTTGATGCATGGCTTTAAATTATTTGGTTTCAAAGCTGAAATCAATATATAAGTGGTGTTGAAATTACAGGTGAATGCTAATTTGAACCACCACAGTTTTATCACATTTTATCCTGCATGACGGCACAGAACAATGCTGATAAGTTTTTACTTTATATATTAGCTTTTATAACTTGTGGCAGGACTTGGACATGGTTTTTCTTCATGGCCGTGCACAGATTTGTGATACCAGGCAGTTATATCCCAGCTTTCATTCTCTTTGTAATGTTTGTTCAGTGTGTATGTAATTGTTTCAGTGTGGAAGTTGAAGTTTTGGATAACTGGGGGTAAAGTCTGTTACATACTCTACACTAGAGCCAGACCAATAAGAATTTGAGGCTAATATTGATAGTTGACAGTTAAAAAATTCAGACATTAAAAATGTTTGAGAGAGAGAGATAGATAGATAGATAGATATACACATATAGATAGATATACACATATATAGATAGATATACACATATATAGATAGATATAGATAGATAGATATATAGATATAGATATATATATATATGCACATACATACACGCACGCACACACTGTTAAGGATCCCATTTTTGATATTACACAGTTTTGTCCAACAAATCAGAACGTTTACACTGTTTGTAAATTACCTTAAACACATCTTTGGCTTTCTGTACTGCATTTTATTGCCGACATATTTGTCTTAAGATATTGTCCAGTTTATTTATCAGCCAGCCCTTACTGCATATCTGATGTTTTAAAAAGTCTGATCCACACAAAGAGCCATTTTGTTCTAGCATCATATTGGCTTTTTTGGTGTATGTAGCAATGGCCACCAAAAGTTGTTCTTTTAGTTTACATTCTTAATGGCTGCAAACACCCGAGCTTTAAAAATAAGTGTTGCTCTTATTTGTAGCTGCTTGTTAAGCAGTAATATCTGAAATATGTGGTGTTGCTACATGTTTTGCTTTCTAAGTCAAGTATGTAACAGACTTCACAGTGAACCTGCAGGTGTTGTGTAACTGTAATTTCAGACAGATTTTCACTTGTGTTTAAGCAAAAGGCAACACTTTCATCATGTTGATAATGAATACAGACTTAACGAAACAACACAAGAAGCATTGTTTCTGCATGCCTTCTACATACGTCTTCATCATGAACAATATGAGTGAGTAGGAAATATGTTAGTGGTTTCAACAGACTTCTTCAGTTTGTCAGGGATTTGTGGATCAATGAGACGTCAATAAATGCCTGCTTTGACCAAAATGGACCAGTTTACTGATGCTCCTTTGTCATTTTATCGAAATGTAACATTAAATTTAATCTACAACCGTTGTGAAAGCTATGAGATATTTTAATGTCATGTACTAGAAAATGAAAGTAATCATTTCTATAGTGTGTGTGTGTATATATATATATGTGTATATATATATATA
>LKNJ01004391.1:32646-44817 GCA_002120245.1 Maccullochella peelii
TGTGTATATATATGTGTATATATATGTGTATATATATATATGTGTATATATATATATACATATATATAGTTCAATGGTGCAGAGTGCAAAGGGTGCTGAAATAAATATGATTAATGTTACAGGTTGCTTTATATACATGAGGTAGGTGGGTATGACAGTATATACAGTATGCACAGCATGCAGAGATTTGTGACGGATTGTTTCTGACACTATGTGACTGATAACTTTTCATCAGAGTGATGGCCTGTGGGTAGAAACTATTCTTGTGTCTGGTTGTTTTGGCATACCGTGTTCTGTAGCACCTATCAGACGGGAGAAGTTGGAACAGGTTGTGTCCAGGGTGTGACGGGTCTGCAGTGATGGTTCCTGCCCGTTTCCTGAGCTGGCGCAGGAAGTACATCCTCTGCTGGGCCTTCTTGATGATGGAGTCAATGTTGGATGCCCACTTTAGGTCCTGGGAAATTGTGGATCCCAGAAACCTGAAGGCTTCCACAGCAGACACAGTGCTGTTCAGTATGGTGATGGGGGGCAGTGTTGTGGGGCTCCTCCTGAAGTCCACTGTCACAGTTTTGAGTGTGTTCAGCTCCAGGTTGTTCTGACTGCACCAGAGGGCCAGCTGTTCCCGTCTGTATGCAGACTTCCATTCTGGAGGAGGCTGATGACAGCTGTGTCATCTGCAAATTTCAGTCGTTGAACAGATGGGTCTCCTGAGGTGCAGTTGTTTGTGTAGAGGGAGAAGAGCGATGGGGAGAGAACACACCCCTGGGGGGCGCCAGTGCTGATTGTCTAGGTGCTGGATGTGATGTTCCCCAGCCTCACCTGCTGCCTCCTGTCTGTCAGGAAGTTTGTGATCCATGACAGGTGAGGGCTGGTACAGTGAGCTGGGTGAGTTTGGTGTGGAGGATGTCAGGGATGATGGTGTTGAACGCCGAGCTGAAGTCCACAAACAGGATCCTTGCGTAAGTCCCTGGAGAGTCGAGGTGTTGCAGGATGTAGTGCAGTCCCATGTTCACTGCATCATCCACTGACCTGTTTGCCCAGTAGGCAAACTGCAGGGGGTCCAGCAAGGGGCCTGTGATGTCCTTCAGGTGGGCCAACACCAGTCTTTCGAAGGACTTCATGACTACAGATGTCAGGGTGATGGGTCTGTAGTCATTTAATCCTGTGATGGAGGGTTTTTTGGGGACCGGGATGATTGTGGAGCATTTGAAGCAGGAGGGAACTTCACACAGCTCCAATGATCTTTTGAAGATCTGCGTGAAGATCTTGTGTCCAGCTGGTCAGCACAGACTTTCAGACAGGAGGGTGAGATGCCATCTGGGCCTGGTGCCTTCCTGATCTTCTGTCTGAGAAAGAGCTGACACACATCCTCTTCACAGATCCTGAGTGCACGGGTGGGGTAAGTGGGGAGGGGTGAGGGTGTGGCAAGGGGTTTAGGTGGTTGTTTGATGTCCGAGCAGGTGGGGCATATGAGTGTGGGCTTGTCCTACAGTAGAACACATTCAGGTCGTCAGCCAGTTTGCGATTCTCCACAGTATGGGGGTATGGTCTCCTGTAGTTGGTGATGTCCTTCAGGCCTCTCCACACTGACACCGGGTGGTTGGCTGTTTTTCAGCTTTTCAGTGTAGTTCCTCTTTGCTACCCTGATCTTCTTCGTCAGTGTGTTTCTGACCTGGTTGTACAGGATTCTGTCCCCACTTCTGTAGGCCTCCTCCTTGGCCTGACGAAGCTGCCTGAGTTTTACTGTAAACCAGGGTTTATTGTTGTTAAAACTAAATATTATATAAAATATAATGTTGAGGTAGACTGGTGTGATGAAATGAGTAAGGTAATGTAGTAATATGTTTAGCAAGAACCGGAATAGAAATATGTACAGGTAGGTATATATACTGTATAGGCTATAGGCCTCCACATACACACATGCATATATACAGTACACATGTAAAAAAGAGTTTACAAAGAGTAATGAGCGAAACAAAAGCAATAAGTGTTCATTTGAAGTTTGTCTCACCTCTTATCGTCAATAACAAAAGACAGGTTGTCAATTTCATCATCGCCAACATCACTCTGATTCAGCCCGCAATTTAAAGTGTAATTGTGTTGTATGAATTAGGTACCAATAAGATACTTACCGATTCCTACTGCTCCTTAAATGTAGGTACAGAGGAAGAAAACAATCTATGAGGAACAAGGGACTAACAATTGGCAATTTTAGAGGAAAGGAGAAATAAATTATACTCTATTTATTATTCATTTTTGGAAATACTGGGTACCTTTGGGGTACAGTACTGGAGAAACAAAACAGTTACCCTACAGTTTTGGTAGCATATTATAACTGTACAATTACACGATAAGTTCCGAATATAAGTGTGCATTGTATTATTTTATTTATCTAAGGTCTTTGATACTGTTGACCATGACATTTTTAGGATCCTTATTAGGATTAGATGAGGGATCCATTGGTGGTGGTGGTTTTAGGACTATGTCTCTGGAAGAACTCAAGCACTGGTGAATCCAAATCAAGTGCTGTAAAATTGTGTAGAGGTGTCCCACAAGGATCCATTCTTAGTCCTCTCTTTTCACTGTATACATAAATAATATAATCTCTTTCTCAACAAACAGAAGCTTGCTTCAAATGCAAATCAGCTTCCTACTGTCCTTATCCATACCCTTCAGGGCTCTCACATTGAAAAAATTTGTTACAGAAATTTGGGAATTGTCATGGTGGATTTTCTTCTTCTTGTTCAGCCTTCAAAAACTTTAAATAAATAACCACTATCAGGTTCATGGGAACCAAACACTGAGATGATACAGAAGAACGAAACTCTACTTAATTTAGTACAAAGTACATCATTCTCCGAATTGCAGAAAGTACAATATAAATCTGGAATACAAAGGGTCTAGATTCAGAATTTCTCCTTAAGGACATTTCTCCTGGCATCAGTTTTTAAACCTTTCATACTAAGCTCCAGATGTGATATTTCTGGTTGGTCAATGATGAAAACACGGAAGTCACTGAAAGTCTCTGATTGGTTATGAATTGCTTATGTTGGTATTGGTTATGAAATATTATGGGCTATACACCCTTTTAGTGCCAACATCATGATTGCGTCACGGCATTAGCTGGAGGAAAAACAAACAAAAAACTGGAGGAAAACATGAATCACCTCAGAGTGCTACATAACCTACTGAAAATGTCATCTTGCTGTGTTGTTGAGTGCCAGAATCGAAGGAGTAATTCAATCCAGTTTTATTTATATAGCGCCATATCATAACAAAGTTATCTCAGGGCACTTTGTCATAAAGAGCAGGTCTAGACCGACTCCTTATGTGTACAGAGACCCAACAATTCCCACCAAGAGCAAGCACAAGCAACAGTGGCAAGGAAAAACTCCCTTTTAACAGGAAGAAACCTCCAGCAGAACCAGGCTCTGGGTGGGCGGTCATCTGCCTCGACCGGTTGGGCGAGTAGTGGCTCCTCACAAATGGAATGAGTTACAAAAAACTTGTTTTTCTGGTACACAAGTCTCTCTTAAAAAACAGATCTTGACTCAATTAGACTAGTGTAGTTTACCTGTTGAAATAAAGGATTAACGTAATCATAAAATGATTTATTCTTTCTACTTTAGCATTTTACATACAAATGTCCTGATCCTGTGCAATGTAACCTTATTCCTATACTTAATAAAGCTGAGTTTCCTTAAACAAACTGTACCAGGAAGTACAATAAAAACTAAACAAAGCCTTAAGGCATATACACACCTCTTCTGCCCTGGTCCAAGTATATTGTGGTTGTCTGTGGACAGCTGCTTTGTAAAAATACACTACATGGCCAAAAGTATGTGGACACACGGACATTACACCCATATGTTATTGTTCAACATGTCCGTCTTTGCTTCCCATCAGATTGTGGAACCTGTAGCTGCGGGGATTTGCTCCCATTCAGCCACAAGAGCAGGTCCAACACTGATGTTGGTTAAAATATCACTCTATGCTGTAGCAGTAAGATTTCCCTGAGTTAAAACCAGCTCAAATCATGAAAACAATCTTTAGACCGAAAGTGTACATATTATTACATATTTAAACCTCTGCGTGAAGTATTCAGTTTGTGTGGTTGATTGCGAAGCTCTGAAGTTTTAGCAGTATTTTTTATATTTTGTGTAAACACAGTGGCAGGTGCTGACTGTTGCATGCTTTCCACTCAAGGGGGGAGTGACCATGGCAACCTGTGTACAATGACATAACGTGCATATCCTCTATTGATGTTATGGGGTGGGCAGCTGCTTTGTTCTCATTAACCACACATTTATTCTGCTAATATAATTAAACTTAATGGTTCTCATTAAATGTAATGATGACATTAATTAAACTTAGACAATTAAAATTAAAATGTGGACCATGAATCTGCTAAACAAAGGTAGACACAGTGCCCCCCCCCCAGCTGTTAATTGTGGTACTGCAACCCCAAAATCCCAGCAGCCCAGAATACATTTTTTCCCATTGACCACCACAGTCAAATATTACTCTTGGTATTGTAATTGTAATTGTCTAACATAATGTCAGTGTGAAGTCTATTGTACGAGCTGGCAAGGCCAGGACCAAGAAAAGAGACAATAATGCAATAATGCATGCGTCCCGGCAGAGAACACTCTTTGATGTGATTGCTGGGTGAGCAACTTTTATTAGAATGAATGGGCACCATCTAGGAACATAATCAGTAACAATATATACCCATTGTCTTGCCACTTTCTCATTCAATGACTGGGAAGGGACCACACCCTGACACCACAGTGATTAAGGAACAAGTCAGACAATGGTAACCGGCATGCAGGAGCTTGCTTCATCTAGATACCATGATGCCATTTCCTCAGGTGATGCAACCTTGCATGTGGAGGATGCAGTCTCAAGTTGGGAGGGGGAAAAATATGGAGTGAATATAGTCTCATTAACAGCGAGAATACAGTCTCAAAACCCCGAAAGCGAAAGTAACCTGATCCGTAAATGAAAACAAAGACATTTGAATGCGCAGGAAGCTTTTTGAAAGCGAAAAGGACCAGATCTGTGAAGCTGAAGTTAAAAATCTATAAGTAAAATATACATATTTATTACAAATCATGTTTTTTAATTACAAATCTTGGTTTTTCAGTTACAAATCTTGGTTTTCGGTTACAAATCTGGTTTTTCGGTTACAAATCTTAGTTTTTCAGTTACAAATCTTGGTTTTTCAGTTACAAATCTTAATGAGACTATATTCACTCCATAGAAAAAAGCACAGACCTCGGGACATTACTCTTTAAAATAAAACCCTTTCTACCAGAGTTGATGGCGTAAACGTGTAAAAATAAATAGTTTAATGTGGAATTTGTAGAAAATAAAAATAAAACAGCTGTTCAGTCTATCAGAGATGCCACTGGGCTGCCATTTTCGTGACAACTTTAGGCCTACATCTAAAGCACCTATTGATATTTTTGGCTGAAATGACACACGGATCTCCATGGCACATGGCTAGGCTATTGCCTTTGCAGCTATGTCTACATCAAACTACTATTTTCTATGATGCCACCACAGACTGTATATAAAGAGATGACACTTCTGTAGGAGTGGAAAAAGGCTTGTTGTATTCTAAAGTAATATTGTCTTAATAAGAAAGTGAAAGAAGCGTCCTTCAAGATTTTACATCAATTTACCCTGTTTAAGAAGTGTTGGAAAGATTTCAGCTAAATATAGACCTGTGTTTTTTGCAATTCAGATAGAGAAACAATATTTCATTTGTTGTTTCACTGTGCTGATTCAAATTGATTTTGACAACTTTATAGCTAAATTGAAAAATGGGTACTAATGTACAGATTCATGTGATGTGATTGGATAGTAATATCGACTTTCAGCTTCTGATCATTCTTGGTAAATTCCACATCCACAAATCAAAATGGTCTGGCTCCAAACCCTGCTTTCATCGGTTTGCTGTTGAACAGTATGGCACTTTAATCCAATATGTGAAGTACAAAAAAAGCTACAAAGACAATATTTTAAAGGAACTCTAAGGACTCACAGTGAATGGACTCCTCTGGCTTGTACAGAGTTGCCCCTCACTGTCTTACTATTTTATTGTATTTGTATGACAATTGTTATTATAACCCTTTGTTGTAAATAAAGAAAGTTTTGGGAAAAAACCTTATGTAGGTGATGCAACAGTACTTAGTGTTGCAGGCGGCAGGAGGCTGCACCGTCATGTTGGCAAAAATTTAAATAATCTGTGGATACGGCCTTCAAAATAAAACATTTTTAACCGAATAATTTCAATGGTTTTCGAATAGATATAAAATGTGTTTGTGCAAAAATAAAGACCTCCATTAATATGAAATTTGATGTAAATGTAAATATGTATGTATGTATATAGGCCCTACGTAACTGTATATCTTCCTTGTAAATATAACAAATATAACTCCTTTTCCTTTTCATTACTTGTTTTAGTGCTACTTTTATATAGTTTGTTTTATTTCATTGCCTATTTTATTGTTTATATTCTATTCTATTTTAAATAGTTGAATATCTTTTTATACATTTTCTGTGTGTGTAGCATGGAGGGCGCTACAACTGCATTTCATTGTGCATCCATCCCGTATTGTATAATGGCAATAAAACTGAACCTGAAAATGATACCGTGCGACAAACTACTACTAGCAGTAGTTTTAATATATTCTGCCGATTTTACAGCGCATTTTAATGTAATTGTTTGCCAGGCTACATTGTTGTTGCTTTTCCCGCATGAGTACAGGGATACTGTGTAGCTTAGTACGCTCTTATTTTGAAGACACTATCACTAATTCCGGTTTATGTTAATCGTGTTGAACAGCGACGGTTAGTGCAGTCAGTCACAGTCTCTACCGGAAACATTTGAAGAACAAGGTAAGTGGTAGCCTAATGGCATATTTCATTCACATTGCTAACCACTGCCCGGCGCGGTGTGTGACTCCGTGAGCTGGAAGAAGATGGTGGGAATACAGGATGAGCTAATAACAATGATAAACACATGCTGCCGGTGGTCTGTGCCGAGTTGCACAATACCACGTAATGTATGAGAGCTGTATGAGAGTTACCGGTATGACCTGTTTTTCGCCCATAGCTAAGCAGAAGACTTGTAATTGGTAGGATTTTGAATGGAGATTGGCGTCAGGTGCTCTTGACACAAGAGAAACACGGTACCGTGAAACAACCAGACTATTAAACACTTTCTGTTGCATTAACTCCTCATGGGGGTGCTGTTTGGTGTTGTAGTGTGTTCTAATTTGGTTTACAGCAGTTTTAAGAAAGTCATTTTTCACTTTGCAAGCATTTTCTTTTCTTTGTATAGTTATAAACTGCACACTAAGCAACACTGTATATCTCTCTTTTTCCCCTCCATCGTCCTCAGCTGTGAAATGTGTGGGATCTGGGCTTTGTTTGGCAGTGATGAGTGCCTGTCAGTGCAGTGCACCAGTGCCATGAAGATCGCTCACAGGGGCCCTGATGCCTTTCGCTTTGAGAATGTTAACAACTTCACCAACTGCTGTTTTGGCTTCCACCGGTTGGCTATTGTGGACCAGCTGTATGGTATGCAGCCCTTGCGCATCAAGAAGTTTCCTTTCCTGTGGCTCTGCTACAATGGAGAGATCTACAACCATGACAGGGTGAGGATATGCTACAGCAGCTGCTTCTCTCAAACCAACGGAGTTAGTGGTTGTTTGCGGAACTCTGTTCTGAATATCTTTAGTTAACATCATGCACAGTCCCTTTGTTCCCTGGTTGTCATTGACTCACTTCAGTTTTTGCTCTTACACCTCAAAAATTCAGAAAAAGTGAAGTGACAGAAAGAATGACAAGAACTATGAGATCAGCTTTATTCTCACTGACACTACCTAAACCTATAATCACCCTGTCTGTCTGCGCTATTTGTCCAATTTTGTTTCAGCTGAGAAAGCAGTTTGACTTTGATTACCAGACTAAAGTGGATGGTGAGGTTTTGCTGCATCTGTATGACCGCTTTGGGATCCAGAAGATGGCTTCCCTCCTGGATGGTGTGTTTGCTTTTATTCTGCTGGACACTTCCAACAGAAAAGTCTTTCTGGGAAGAGATACGTATGGTGTCCGGCCTTTGTTCAAACTCCTCACAGACGATGGATTCCTTGCAGTCTGCTCAGAAGCCAAAGGTTATGGGATAGTTTATTACCCCTTTTTGAATCTGTGTCTTTTATACTGTTGTGAGAAATGTGTTACAGCTTTTTAGCATGGTTTAACTTGTTATTCTGATCACAGGTCTTACAGACATTACCCATGCAATGGCCACCCCTGCCAACATCATCCCCTTTCTTCCTGGGCACTTTGAAGTCTTTGATTTGAAGCAGAACGGCAAAGTTCAGTCCATTCAAATGGAGCAATTTCACTGCTGCACAAAAGAGCCTGCTCATGCCATCTATGACACTGTGGAGAGAGTTCCTACAAGTATGACACTGTTCATTGTTTACTAGTGTTAGTTTAGTCATTTGGTAAGCATTTTATCCCATTTCTTAAAACTGATGTGTCCACAGGTTTTGACGAGGAAACAGTGAAAGTCAACATCAGGACCCTGTTTGAGAATGCTGTAAGGAAACGTCTCATGGCTCACAGGAGAATTGGCTGTCTTCTGTCAGGTGATTTAAAATCCTGCCATCTATGTACTGAAACATACAGTATGGCAGTGTATTGCTGCCACACTGAAAAAAACTCCAGATCAGTTTCACGTTATAACATGAAAAGTTTATTCTTATAACAAGATGTTTTTCACCTTATAACAAGATAAATAGTATATTGTTATAACAAGAAAAGTTTCTTGTTATGTTGTAATAACGTGAAAAACCTCCTGTTATAACAATAAACTTTTCACGTTATAACGTGATACTGATCTGTTTTTCTGCAGTATCGGCCTGATTTTTTTTTATAGTGGTTACCTTTCCTGTGTGACATCACACCTAACAGCTTCCTGCCTACACTACCACAGCACTGACTGGCTTCTGTGAACTAGTGAACATGCCTGATGATCACAACTTGTGCCTTTCGTTACATGTCATGGTCCTGCTGTTGCTCCACAAAGAAGAGGTGGTTGATTTGCAGTCAGTCACAATTCATTGTGCAGAGGTTCCTCAAGACTTAGTGCCTTGTCACATCAGAAGTATATCATATCAGTATTTTAAGCTATTAACTTAATAGTTCTGAATTAGGACTTAATTACACTACCAATAAAACTGTTAAACATAGTCAGGTCAGATAAGGAATTTGAGAGAATTGGGATTTGATTTGTGGATTTGATACTGGATTCGTATGTGTGACTATTTGCAGGGTTGGCTGGCAAGCTAAGCGACAACATGCTAGCTAGCTGGTAACATGCTAGCACTATCCAGCCACAATAGCCCACCGCTTGTTGGCTTTCTAAATGGCAGTTACATGTAGCCAGCTAGCTAACTACGGTATCTGGCGAGCTAACTGCCAAAATGCTGGCTAGCTTGTGACATGCTAGTGCAAGTCAGCCATAATAGCCCACTAGCTAGCTGGCTTTCTAAATGGCTGTTAGCAAGTTTGGTTGCTAACTGGACAATAAGTTAAAACAGCAAAGTCAAGAGATGTATCTTACCCATCAACTCCAGTCTCGAGACTGACTGCAAACTAGGCCTTTTTTGTGGAGAAGTTTATTCCGCAGTAGAAAGGTGTAGTTTAAAATTGGATGGTGTAACATAGCTAATATGAGAGTTTAGTCCATTTTGGACTATCCGATTCCATCCGATAAAAGTCAGCACTGTCAAGATGGTTTTCTGTTGGCCAATTGGGCAAATTCGCACGTCAAAGTTTGATGTGAAAGGTGACTGACTTGACTTTGCTGCCACGAGCAAATTCACAGATTGTAGCATTTCCATTGAAAGAAATTTAAAAATGCTGGTGTGACCAGCCCTATGACTAACTCACTGTCGAGATCCAAAAATCTGACGGGCTTATGCCAATGTTAAACACATACAGTAAACATATGAAAAATATTGGAAAGATAATATAAAATACAGGCCCATTATATTAGCTTATTTTCAATATGCAACACACCTGTCAGTGTCAGTTCAGTTGAAGTATGTTATTTGCTCCTATTAAAGAGTTAACTGCACATTTTCCCTCATGTAGCCCAGTTAGTTCATCAGTATTTGTTATGTTGTCATTGATGAAACAGGTGGGGATTAATGTGGTTTGTGTTGATCGTCACTCAGGTGGTCTGGACTCCAGTTTGGTTGCTGCTACACTGGTGAAATTGGCCAAGGAGGAGAAGCTGCAGTATCCCATCCAGACTTTTTCGATCGGGTCCGAGGACAGTCCAGACATCATCGCTGCTCGCACGGTCAGTTTTTCTGATAGAAGGCTTTCAGATAATGTTTCCCCAGGCAGCAGTGTTAAAGGTTCACATAATTGGCCATCTTGGCAGTTAATTTCAGCTTTTAGGTAATTAGCCTAACAGTTTTTCTGACTACTTTCTTCGTACCTTCTATGAAGTGTTTGTGGTTGGTTCTGGGGAAAATACACATGGACTTTGGTGTGTTTTTTTTTTAGTCCGTTGGTTTGTGTTTGTCAGGTTGCAGCTCACATTGGCAGTGAACACCACGAGGTGAACTTCACTGCAGAAGAAGGCATCCAAGCTATAAACAAAGTCATCTGTCACCTGGAGACCTATGACATCACCACCATACGTGCCTCTGTTGGTGAGTGTGGGGTAAAACACGGCAGGAAAACTAATTTAAAAAATGACAAAAATAGATAAAGGTTGTAATATTGGCTAATACCTCAGTTAGGCCAGTTGAATAGCAATTGAATATAATTTTTGTAATGGCAAATTTGCTGTAATGAGCTCAAACTTTGCTTACAGTAAACTAGATGCATGATCAATGATCAGAATATCTTTCAGTTCTTGAAAGTGCAGAGAGAATCAGAATCATACGCCTGAGTCTGTTCTGCTAATTAAAGACAAAAAACTCTACACTTTCCAATTTTAACCAGTTTTAAAAAAAAAAAAAAAAAAAAGAAGAAAAAGAAAATCAACAGATAAATTCCTGAATGTGTTGTTCTTGAAGAATAACAATGGAAAATAAGGAGCCCTATTTATTCTTCACCAGACTTTTGATGGCTACTTTCATTGTTTTGAATAAACAAATTTTCATTTGTGCTAGAAATGTGTTGGATTACATACAGTCTGCTTGTAGTGCTTCATTTCAGGATAATTATAGGTAACTCTTTATTTTACAATTTCTGAATAATTTTCTAACAGTTTAGGGAAAGAGGGGAAAATAGACAGTTTCCATTACCCTTCCTTCATTATTAACTAACTACTGCCTATATAACCTTACAGCTCAATCAACACCTTTACAAAAATAGAGTTATTGCAGGGCTATTGTATATTGCTGTTGGAGTACAATACATATTTTTAGGCTATATGAGTATTTAGGCTGTTTATACCAAGTGGCATAATCTGAGTTCTTGTATTGAAACATATTTTTTCTTACATTTTATGTGGAAGTAAGAATTGACACTGGTAGGAGGTCCAATTTGTGCTCTCAGATTGGTGCCATTTTGTATAAGCTACCTTTTTTTTTGTGTCACTTATGTTTAAGTCTGCCAGAATCTGTGTGCACCACCGATCCAAAATACCGTATACTGCCAACATTTTCTGAAATGATAACGTCCCATTTTTTTTTCTATATCTGAAAGTTTGAATGCCTCACATTTCTGCTGATTGATGTGACAAATGCGTCTGAGTATGCTGCGTCACCGCATTCCTTTTCCTCCTGTTTGGCTTTGCTTGTGAAATCCAATGAGCTTAACGGTCAAAGAGGTCAGCGGGGGCAACAACATATGGGACGTTTTCTGTGCCACACCCCAGCCCTACATCATCATTATTAATGATAACAACGTAGAATCCACAATCCAGTAATATATAATGATATGCAAAGATAACATCTTCAAATAACAAATGACCACAATGCGACTTTATCTGAGTCTGACTAAAAGGAGCTATGATCCCAGTTCAACAAAAAGTGACTGTGTGCATATATAGAGACAGAGCGCAACGCGTCACACTGAAAACCACGCCCACCAGAGGGGGAAACAGTCGACGCCAAAATATGCAACGTG
>LKNJ01004392.1:0-47459 GCA_002120245.1 Maccullochella peelii
CACACACACACACACTCATTTTCACTTGGTATATGAAAAGTGAAAGAAGGCCGCTGTACTGAAATGTAGCTATTCATTCAATTTACCACAAGTGTCGACAATGTGCGGGAACTGATCTTTAGCCATTCTAGCGGCGTGGGGCTGGGGCTTGGAAATGTTGAACTGTGGATCAGACCACCACATAGGTCCATACTGAGATATCTCAACAGCTATTGACTTGATATTTGATGCAGAAATTCATGATTCCCGGAGAATGAAGTGAACCTCTGACTTCTCCTCTAGCTCCACCATGAGGTTGACATTTTTAGTTTTTATTGAAATGTCTCTACAACTATTGAATGAATTGCCATGAAATTTGGCACATCCTCCTCAGGATGAACTGCACTCTTTTTGGTTATTGTCTGACCTTTCATTTAGCGCCATCATCAGGTTAAAAGTTTAATTTGTACAATACTTTATGACCAAATACCTGCAAAACTAATGCCATTTTCATTAGCCTCCGCTAGTTTTTGTTTGTGCTCATTAGCAAATGTTTGCATGTTAACGTGCTTAACTAAGATGGTGAACATGGTAAACATTACCTGTTTAACATCAGCATGTTAGCATTGTCACTGGGAGCATGCTAGCATCTCAAACAGGTACAGCCTCACAGAACTGCCAGCATGTCTGTAGACGCTCTTGTTGTTTTCTACACAACTTTCATTATAAAAAGGTGTGCAAAGATCACTTTTCTTGTATGGTTACATTGCATTACAATTAGAAAGTGCTGCAAGTGTTAGTTGGAGGAAGGTGTACTCTGGGTGTATTTGTGATAAAACATTCACAGTTATGTTCCTGAATTCTTCAGTCTGTTTTGCATTTAAAACATGACTTTAAGTGTCCTCTTGAACAGTGCAATAAAACTCTTAACTCTACCTCAAAGCCTGTTTGAAGTTGAACACAATAAATCTCAGTGTGCTCTACCCTATGCAAACCACATGCAAATCTGCCAAGGTTAAATTATGCCTTGAAATGTTTAATGCCAACTTTTGCTCCATATGATCAAACCGCTGTTCACAGAGAGGCCCCAACATCAGGTAAGTATTCATCAAATCCAATTTAAAAAAAGGAAATGCTATAGAACAGAACATTTCAAAACAATAGGCTTGTAGATGAGGATGAATGATGCATTGTATACAGCTGTCACCAAGTGATAGTACATGCTAGGCATGTGAGTTAATGGTGTGAACACTGTCATGGGGATTTAAATGAGCCATATCACGACGCAGAACAATTGAAGGAAGGAAAGGTTCTGAACCAGCGAGCATCCCGGGACCTTTGTTCAGATATTTGGGCTTGGGTTCAACTTTGAAAAAAGGTGCAATGAATGTAGAAAGACTCCCATGAGAAAAAAACCCAGAAATAAATGTTTTCATTTTCAGGCCTTCCTTATTTGACTGATCACTATGGCAACGGATGTGCTCATCAGCAATAATCAGCCTCAGTCTCTGATCACTGTCCAGTCTAGAGCGCCAGCACCTGCGGCTGCTTCGATCATTTAAATGCCTGGAAGTCTCTTACTCTGCAGCACAGCAGATATTTTCATTACACCTCCTGTGTGCTTGCCTTCCACTGGTGCATGCAAATAATGTCAGAATGACATTTAAATCTGCATTTTAGTCTTTAGGACTGTAGTCAAAAGCACCAAAGTCAAGTCCGAGACAAGTCCAAGACCGAGCAGCTCCAAGCCCAAGTGTGGTTGAGTCTATGTCAAAAACAGCTATTGAAATTTCAACATGAGCTATTCTGTTGTGATTAAATGTCACAATAAAATTGCAGTTCTTAAGGCATTGTTTCCATAAGGAAGGGCTGGTTGCACACACATACATAGAAAATCCAACTGTACTTGGTCAAGACTGGAGACTTAAAAACTGAGAAAGGGGGCCGAGACCTGAGAAGTCTGATAATAAAAAACATTTCAAAACTGGACTACAACCCTACTTAAAACCTCTGATTCAATTTGAATCAAACTGTGCACAACCAGATTAAAAGGTGATCAATGTTCACAGGAAATAAACAGCAACCAGCTTGAAAAATGCAAAGACAGGCTGGAGTACTTTCAGCATCCAATTTCAGATAATCTGTCCCATTACGCACCTGTTTTCCATGTCCATGAGGGTTGCTGTGCGTCACTGCTACGGAATCCAGGTGAGTTTAGAAAAAAGGTAGAACTCAGAGAGATGCCTCACTTCTTTTCTTTTTCATGGCTGCGACTTTCCTGCTGGTTTGTGCGTCTTTGCTCAGGGAGATATGACAGTTGACTGTGTATATACGCCACCATCTGCAACATGTATGATGACCACCCAGACAGGGGTCGTCACCTCTCAGCCCCCGCCTCCGTCGCTGTAACCAATTCTCTTTATATATCCACTGTCAGGACCACAAGGGTCATGTGACTCCTGGTTCTCTCAAAATCCTGCTGATTTATTTTTATTTCTTTAGGCATTTGAGTTTTACATGTTATCAGGAAATCTATGAAGTACAATACATCTGGGCCCAAATATCACATCTAATCTGGAAAATCAGTCCTAACTAGCCCAGAATTGTCATAGTGGTGCATATTTGGGTCTACTTTTAGACTTGGATGTAAAAGAATTTTATCAGCTTCATCAGCTCCAAATCCAGGAATATCATCCTATCGCTTCCAGGATATCGGACATTTACAGAGCTGTCCTAACATGTTAGGCCTGATTTGGCAGCAAATGGCAAATGATAAGACAAACATGCACACACATTCCAGTAGGTGGGTAAATACTGACTGTTAACCTGATTGAAAGATACTGATTGAACTTCCAGGACACCATAAACAAAACTTAATTGGCAAGTACGAACATACAGCCCCTGCTGTCACGAGGGAGGTTGGTGGAGGAAGGACCCAGGCGCAGACAGCGGGCAGAGGTGGAGCAAAGAGGCTTCATTGCTTACAAGTTGTAGTTGGCAGGCAGGTGACAGGCAGGTAAGCAGGCAGGGGAAACAGGCTGGGAGCACACGACAAAGAACATGGAGCGCTGACAAATGATAAAAGACATGAACATGAGCAATGAACCGACAGGAATCAACTGAAAGGGACAGGTACAAATAGGGAAAGGATAGACGAGGGGATCAGGAACAGGTGAGTACAAACACAGGTGAAAACACTGAGGGCTGAGACAGGAGGCGGGAACACCAGACAGGACTTCAAAATAAAAGAACCAAGGGCCACATCATGACACCTGCAGCATTAGGGCCCCTTACAACTTTTATAGCATCCTCTGCAACTCAAAGCTTAATTTGTTTCTTGTAATGAAATTGGTCTGTCAGGCTCACAGTAGCTTGTTGTAAATACTGTACGTGATGCAATTTTTGTGATTCATTTAACTTTACCTGCTTAAAATCATCTCTAAGCCTTAGGAATGTGTTGAATCTACAGCGTAACTCCTGAACAAAGCTAAAAGATGTCATGATGAATTTGATTTTGTGATTCCTTTTTTTTCTCAAATGAAATTGTCTACCGCTTGTTGAGATGGTGTGTAGGAAGCTTCAGAAATAGCTCTTATATCCTGCTCTGAGGTAGGACTATTTTTAGTTATCACTCAAAATGTCAGCACTGTTCCTAGCCATGATAAATATGGATCCCTTAATTTTTTCTTAAAATGACTACTTATATTGTTTGGTCAGATGACTATTTTGATGTTCTTCTTAACACCACTGGGTTCCAAACATTTTGGACTTAAGTGAAAAATAAAAGTAAAAATCCTTCACTTAAAGTCATACTTGCAAACCAAAAAAATAAAAGCTATTTATCATACTTCTTTCGACTCAAAATACTCCTAATTTTAAGAGAGGTCAAGAGGTATTTTAAGTTGGTCAAGAGTAGTCTATAGGGTCCTACATGGCTGCAGGATGGACACATAGCCAAGCACTCATCTTCTGAGACGTTTGGAATGACTGTGCAATCTATCATTGGTTATGATGAACAATATGTTATCTGAAGAGACGTGTTTAAGTCATTTAATATAATAGGATGTTAGACCACTTTGTTTGCATTCATCAAAGAAAAAAAATAAAGCTGGCCTTAATTTTCTTTACAATCTTTTTTCTGTACTTGTAAATCTGATACAAACCTTCCCTTTATTATATGATTTCTCTCTCTCTCTCTCTCTCTCTCTCTCTCTCTCTCTCTCTCTACCAGCAGATGACTTTCCTCCTTGCTCCAGTTTGACTTTCTTAACAATTTCACCCAATTTCCTGTAATTCCATCCCTATTAATATGGTTGCTAATACTTATTAATTACATGTGTTAAATGCTACTGGAGATTATAAAGATTTCACACATAAAATGACCTTTAAACTTGAATCATGTAGGCTTTTTCAGAGTAGGCTTTTTTTTTGTTTGTTTGGTTTTTTACTGAATGAACTGGGGGGACATAGGTATTGTAAATCCTTCTCTCTGATTGACTGTTCATGCTCTGAGCACACATGTGATTAATGATATGTCCATTTAAAAGCTGCTCTTAAAGGTTACTGCTACACTTCACTGTAAGTATGAGTGACATGTGTGTTATGTTATGTGTCTTATTCTTTACTTTTGGCAAAGAACTCCTAAGATTGCTCTTTGAGAATTCTTGAGGGTAATTCTCATAACTAATGATACATACAAGCTCTGATCTGCACAGTTATAGAGCCAAACATTAGCTCTTTACTCAGGTTAACTGTGTTGACTCTTGTTAAGCTGTGAAGCAAGGGAACGAGCAAAAGAAATTGATCGTATGTACTTTTACTGGTAACTTAATGGACTTCAACTGTTTGAGGTATGCCACTTTGGTAAACATATGTGTTATGTTACTTGTAAATGTCTGTAAGCCATCTCTGTGGTCTGCTGTTACCTTGAGCTGTTGTTCCCTGGCTCAGGTTCATATAACTCCACAGAGGCAGAGGAGAGGAGGGGAAGGCTGCAGTTCACTGATATGACTGTTAAACAGTGACTCGTGCAGTTATTGTAATCACCAATGCTCCCTTTATTTTCCCTCCGCTGTGTGACCTTGCTGCTCCCTCCATCCCCCGTTCCCTGCCACTCCCGTCTCCCACTCTCTGGCTGTGTACAAGTTTGGATTTTTCCCCTGTTCACCCTGAAGTTTCCTCATCAGTCACATTATAAAGTCTGTGTCTGATGACTTAAGTGAGTGGACATACACAAAAACAAGTGAAATGACTTGACATAATTTAGACAAATGCAAGATGTTGGTTAACTCAAATTACAAATCCATATTTAATATGCTCTACCATGCTCACTTATACCATGCTTTAAACATTGACCATTGTCCTTAATTACAACGCACAGACCTTTGTGAGTTACCTATGATCCACATACTGGACTTTGGCCTGGTAGAATAGGGCCTGTGCGTGTGTAAAGGTTAAGCTGTATGAAAACACACATTACATGGTATCCTGGCTCACTCGAGACCTCAAGCTCAAGTCAAATCTTCTGGATTTTGATACAAGAACAAGGTGAGGCATTTGATTTCACTGAACAATTTAACAACAACAACAACAAAATCAACTAGTTTTAAGTAAACTTATTTTATTCCAGTGGCACTGGACTACAAAATATGTATTTTATACAGGATAATATACAAGAATAACAGTAATGATAATCATCAAAAATATGTAAAAACATGTAAATGTAATCACAAGCAGGGTTAGATCAAAGTTAATTTCAGTCTCTGCAGCTGCTGAACATGCTGTCATTAACAATTCTTCCTCTGCTTAGACCGCATCACCTGTGATCAGATGTGTGTTTGTGTATGCAATATCTTATTGCTGATATTTTTCTCTTAACTGTCACAACTTTGTATTCTCATTGGTCAAAACATGTATGTCACTGTGACAAGTTCACTTTGACTGTGAATAAGGCCCAATCCTTGTTTTGTAAATGTATACAGGTAGCTTAACACTTGCCAGTTTATCCCACCAAGTACGATTCGGTTCCCTTTGTTCGTACCAAAGAGCCGTTGAAAAGAATCGGATCGTTGGCGAACGTAACATCACTAGAACTGTGTGACTATACCACAAATTAGACAATGTTACACTAGCACAAATTAGACATGCTATTTTCTTTTGTTTGTCAAAATCAGGTTTAGACAGACAAGGCATATGAACTATGCCTTAAAGTTACTTTGTTTAACAAGTCTAATCATTTCTAACTGTTGTTTCTCCCAGGAAATGTCCAGCATGATCCCTGCTTTCCTGACAGGGCTCTGCTTCCTGTTGCTCGGGCCTACTTGTTGTAGTGGCAGCAGGATTCTGGTAGTGCCAGTCGATGGCAGCCACTGGATCAACATGGAGGTGATCCTCAGAGAGTTGCACTTCAGAGGCCACAACATCACTGTGCTGCGCTCACCGAAGAGCTGGTACATCCCGAGTACATCTTCGATTTATACTACTATTGATGTGCACATGCTGGAGGATGAGTCGGACAAGAACGCCTACAATAAAATGCTACTAGATGTTATGGAATGCCGCAGGTTGCCAACTTTTATACGCACCTTCTGCCATCAGCACATGATCACATCTATGTTGACAAAGGGCCATGAGATCCTTGCTAGAGCAGCTGCTACAATGTTAGATGACCCTGTTTTTATGAAGAAGCTGCAAGATGGCAAGTTTGACTTAATGTTGACAGACCCTGCGTTGACGATAGGGATTCTTCTGGGTAGTTACCTCAAGCTGCCGATGGTTTTCAATGTGCGCTGGATTAATAATGGGGAGGCCCATTTCACCATAGGTCCTTCTCCTGTCTCCTATGTCCCCGTGTCAGGAAGTGAACTTCATGATCAGATGGATTTTCTGGAAAGGACCAAGAATATGTTACATTATCTCCACAGTGTTGTTGAACAGCACTTTATCATTAACCCTGCCTACTCAGATGTGCTCCAGCGGCACTTCCCTCCTGGAACTGACTTGCTGTCTTTGGAACATGCAGCTGATATCTGGCTGGTGAGGACGGATTTTGTCTTTGAGTTCCCTCGGCCCACCATGCCCAATGTGGTCTACATAGGGGGTTTCCAGTGCAAAAAGTCTCGTCCCCTCCCTGTTGAGCTGGAGGCCTTCATGCAGAGCTCTGGGGAGCACGGAGTGGTGGTCATGTCTCTGGGGACACTGGTGTCAGCCCTGCCTCGTGAGGTCACAGAGGCCATCGCAGGTGCTTTTGCTCAACTCCCTCAGAAGGTGGTATGGAGGTTTGTGGGTGAAAAGCCTTCATCCCTGGGGAACAACACCCTGCTGGTGGACTGGCTGCCTCAGAACGACATCCTGGGACACCCTAAGACTCGTGCTTTTGTAGCCCATGGCGGCACCAATGGCATGTATGAGGCCATTTACCATGGTGTCCCCGTTGTGGGCCTGCCCCTCCTCTTTGACCAGTTTGACAACCTACTCCGGCTGACGGTGCGTGGGGCAGCTCGGGTGGTGGAGGCCAAATCACTCACCAAAGAAGACTTCCTGGAGGCTCTAAAGGACATCCTGGAGACTCCTTCATACCGTAACAACATACAGCGTCTCTCACAGCTACACCATGACCAGTCAATGTCTCCTATGGACACCGCCATCTTTTGGATTGAGTACGTCATCAGGAACAAAGGTGCAGCCCATCTGCAGTCAGCAGGTTTTAGTCTGCCTTGGTACTCCTACTTCTGCCTGGATGTGGCTGTTTTAATTATGGCCCTCTTTGGAGCCTCTGTATGGGCTTCAGTCTTAGTCTGTAGGTTTCTCTGCTGCCGAAGGTCCAGGAGAAAGATGAAAGCAGAGTAATTGATTCAACACATGACTCATGCTTGCTAACTGACCAGTGTTTTTCTGGGGGACAAACCACTCAAGCATCCACAAATAAGCAGCGAGTGACTCTTATTTGGAGTTTATCAAGACTTCTGCCCCATATTCTAACTTTATCCAGAAAATAAAGGTCTCAATCAGTATGTAAATTGTTGTGAAATTTTTATTTTACATGCCGACAATCTTGTAATAGAAATGTTTTTGCCAGAGATGTAGGAGAAATAGCTAAGAGAAGTGAAGGGGCCTCCCATGCCCAGGGAGATTTGTCAGGGGAATACGTTGTCATATAGTCATGCTTTAAAAGACATCATCTGGAACTGTTTTTATATCATACAATTATCCTCAAACCGTAATCATATTCTGCTCTTTTCAAGCTTCCTAGTCAGAAACATTTTCTTTTCTAAGCTAGTTTTCATAGTTGTAGTTCTGTTTCACAAAAAAAACCCAAAAAACTTTATGGGTAAAGCCCATAACTTTTCACCACAATGTGTTATCAGAGTGCTCTGACCTGAGAATAAACTGGTGGTAGGTGGTACAACATGTTACCCAAGCAAGAGATTTATTTGCCTGACAGTAGCAACACACATATCATTACAAGTGCTTAACAAAAAACAGAAACAGAAATGGTGACAGCATCATTGGTTTCGCCCTCTTCCTGTATGGCACAAATACTTTGCATGAAGAGGAAACTACTGCGAGCTCATATAGACTATGGAGACAAAATCTAAATCCTCATGAAAAGACAAACACTGGAACACCATATTATTTTTTTTTTACTGAGGATATTTTAATATCTATCTATCTGCAGGACTCTCACTTAAAAAATGCTGACAAATGTGAGTTATGCAACCATATTGGCTGAGTAGTTGCACGGTATTACAAACACTGCACTTACACTTTGTCTTACATGCAGTATGTGCTAACATATCAAGATAACATAATATGTACATAATAATGACCTACAGTTACTTTGTTATCATACTATAAATGTAAAAAGCACATATGATGGGAAATGTCAAACACTGTATGAACACAAACATATCTTGAGTCTTCAGAGTCCCTTCAGAGCTGCAAACCAGTAGATTTGTCCCAACTGGTTGTCTCAATATCAGCATTGGCCTCACCGGTTTGTGGCAATTTTTATACGTTTGGTAAGAAATGTCAATATTAACACCAGCATTGATGTGTTTCCTCACAGTACAGTCATATCATTTAGTACAGCTTAAGTGTGCAGTACCTCTTTAAGTTTGACCTTGTTTGACCTAGTATTCCCTAATGGGGTTCTAATAGCCCAGTACCCCAGATTGTCAGCAGTCAATGCTGGCCAAGCTCACATGGCAATAGCTTCTTCCCCTCTTTCTATTTGCATGCAGTATGTATGCGTTGTGCAGCCAGCCTGCTGCAGGAACAACTTAACATGCTGCCTCTCAACTCCAGGAACACTTACCCCTGGAGTCGGTTTTCTATCTATGCAGTGTAAAGCAGATACCTGTCTCTGCATGTCCTATGTGGTCTATATAGGGGCATGGAGGCCTTAATGCAAAGCTCTGGAGAGCATAGGGCGGTAGTAATGTGTCATGGGTCTGGTCAGTTTATTAATTACAATTTTGGATTATTCAATAAATCAGAGACCGGTGACATTTTAAAGGAAACAAAGTGAGTGATTCGACCCTCCTCCCGTGAAACCATGTGGTAAAAATACTGCCTAACACCTATTGTCTCAACATACCCATTCTTCCCCAAAACAATTTCAATTGTGTAAGATTTTTTTTCTCCCAGTGGTGCCTGTGCAAAGTTCACCCTGGGTAAATTACACACATTCACTGTCTACAAACTGTATTGATGAAAAAGGTCAATTTCAGTTTAGGGAAAACATTTTCAGTGAAACTGCATTTTATTTAAGCTCTACATTTATTTTTACTGCAAAAATGTGCCGCGTTCTACAGTTTGTCTGCTCTCTCTGTGGTTTTAATCTTCTCTGTCAATCAACTCGCTCTTGCAAAATCAGATAACACACGCACACACAAAATCTTGTTTTTGTCACTTAGGAGGGCAATGCATTGACTTACATTCATGCTCTGGAGACTAAACCTAATGTAACTTTATCAATAACAATTACATTGCTAACCTCAACACTTATCCTCACCTCAGCATAACCATAACACACACTAAAACAAGCCCAACAAAAGTTGATGGTTTTAAATTTGATTTGAATCTGCATATTTACAAAGTAAAAACAATATTCAACTGTGTTGAAAAGCATGTTTAAACACAGCAGAAGGGTTAATGTGTTTAATGGCACATGGCCAGCAACCGACAATCTAAAGGGCATTAGTGGATACCCTACATCAGTTCCTCCCCTCACAGCCCCTGTCCATCTTAATCATCCTGTCTACCACTAGAGTAAGCGAGACGGAGACAGAGAGAAAGAGAGAGTGTATGTTTTTGTTCTGGGGCAGAAAGGCGTTCTCCTGCCTCAGGATGTTGCCTTTAAAGTTGAAGAAGTGGGTTTCCTGTGGAGGAAACGATCACAGAATAGACAAGGCTTGGTCAAGACACCGTGTTCCCAACATTTTTTGAGTACAGGTCACCCAGCTGCAGAGCGGGCAGCACGCTTTTGTGGAACAAAGTCGGTCTTACCGCCTTGAGAGGTGAGTGAAAAGTCTTGGTTTGAATTATATGGTTTAACTGCTCATGCACCTGCTGATACTAAATCATCTGAGAATGCTCATGCTATCTGCTTTGCAGGTATTTGTTTCCCCTGATGGATCCTGGACGCTTTGAAGACTGATTGACTGACAGCACGGAATCTGAGCCTGACCATTTCCTCAGGAGAATGCATTTATGAATATTACACAATGGAGAAATGACAAGTGGATGCGTCAAACTGACTGAGACTTGTCTTTTCTATTGCTTTGAGTGAATGAATGGGTATTTCTACACCAACTCATCATCCTGCAAATATCAATCCATGTCTGAGTAAGGTCACTTCTAGTTTCCCATGTCAGGTGCTTGACCAGCAGAAATATGTCCAATGACAGCTGCAACCTCCCCTTGGACACGGATACATTTGGCCTGACTTGTATATATGGCATAATCTTCTCTTTGGGTCTCCCCAGCAACCTGCTGTCTCTCTGGGGACTGTACCACCTGGGCCGATCAGGTGTGGGAGGCTGCCAGCTGGTCTACATCCTCAACCTTCTGCTGTCAGACCTCCTCCATCTGCTCACCCTACCACTGTGGATCCTTTATCTCCAAGGTTCGCACCGCTGGCCCTATGGCAAGGTAACCTGCGAGCTGGTGGGCCACGTGTTTTACGTAAACGTCTATGCCAGTGTCATGTTCCTGTGCCTGATAGCACTGGACCGCTGCCTGGCCATCGTGTACCCGCTGAGCAGCAGAAGGGTGCGGACTGTCAGGGTGGCAGCGGTGTCCGCTGTGGCAGTTTGGACCCTCACCTTCCTGTTCTGCCTGAGTGGGCTGCTGCCATCAGTGTTTGACTCTGACAGACTGCTGTGTCTGGAGCAGTACCCCGTCAGCTCCGGATACGCCCACTTCAAGATCACCACTGTGGCTCTTGGCTTTCTGCTGCCATGTGCCATATTAGGGTGAGTTAACTCCTTCCTGTTGTATCCTACATGTAATATTGTGTCTCCAAAACTGTTCATGTAAAGGTTGTGTGGTCAAATGAGTTGGCCTTTTGCAATGCACAAGAACTTCTAAATGTCTAAATAATCTAAGTGATAAAATTTGTGGGACAGCAAGGAAGCAGTATATTTTCCAGCCTCAAGTTGAAATAATACAATTAAACTTGCCAATTGCCAATTGCAACTAAAATGAGGGTTAGAACTGAAAACATAGAGTGTATGTACAGAGTATCAGGGAAATCCTTGTGATACTGACAGCCAAGCTACTTTTCCTTGTTTGAGAGTGGTTCTGTTTAGCAAAGGAAACCTCAGATTTCATGTTCTTAGGGGACATGATACCGTTTTGTATATTCTGATGGCTGGCAAGCTGAGTTCTTATCTGCAACTCTGCTTCCTTCATTAGCTACACTTCAGCCCACATTGGGGTGACACTCCGACGATCTCCTTCCCTCTCTGACCACGAGCGGCACAAAATCGTGGGCATCCTAGTCGTGATCACAGTCAACTTCATCGTTGTGTTTGGACCCTATCACCTCGTGGGCGGATACAGATTTGTGTCCTTGCTGCTGACTGATAAGCCGTGTGGATTGGAGCGTTCCATTTTCCTCGTCTATCGCCTGTGTTACGGTCTGACCAGCCTCAACACCCTGCTGGATCCCCTCTTCTACATCTTCCTGTGCCCTGATGCTCGGCTAGAGCTGCAAAGGTCCCTGCCCTGTTTGGGAAGGGGGCAAAACACACGCAAAAAGATCACCCTCAGTAGCCGAGCTCACGCAGACAACCAGAGGGAGAGTGAAACTGGACATAATAATCTTCTAGCAATATAACTTGGATATGACCATGGACCTGACTCCTGGAATTTAGTCAAGGCAATTGTGCCACCCAGTGGAAATATACAGTTTCTGTGCACTATGAGGTCCAGAGTGTTTTAAGATAAAACATAAAACAATTGCACTAGTTCAGTTTTTAGTTTCTCGTGACGATGTTAAATACTGTTTCAGAAAAAAGAATCATGAAAATAGAATCATTTGTGTGTAGCACATAGATCTCAAAGTCCAAAGACTGTTGCTTACATAAACTCAACATTATATAATTTAGTACAAAGACACTGTTTTGTATTTGTCAAAAATCCACTTTTTTGTGATATTCATATCCATACAAATTGTAGCCTCAAACTAGACATATACAGCCAAATGAAATACAATGTATCTGAGTCATCTATTTGCCAGATTTGTTTGCTTTTGAAGAGTCTGACCAGTGTATGGCAGTCAACTATTGTGGTCATTTAAATTTTTTACTGCTACGTTTACAATGATTAAAAATTCGTGCTTGCTGTCAGTCATTTTAAAATAAAATTGGTGTGAATCACCTTCGGAAACACATGACTGTGGATTGGAAGGCAATTGTCATACTGCAACACCAGAGTGCTTTCATTTTTGTTTATTAATGTTTAGAAATGTCACAGTATTAAAAAGTATACACATTACATAGCCCATGAAGCAGATATACTATACACATACACATATAACATTTAAGGCCTCTATTCTTTATTATAAGCACAATGGGTTAATTTATAAAAATAGCAAGAGCATACTGTATCTCCAAAAATGTGCTTATGTCTGTTCCTACAGATACTGATAACATCTAATGAGAGACACCACATGTATCTGTGACTTATTAATTTAACAAAGCGATAAACTATAAAGCGGCAATAATGTATGGGTCATTTAACAAAATATACACATCAGTCAAAGTCCAAGTCATAATAAGAAAATCACACAGAATGTTTTTAGTTTTTGGTTAGTTTTGGTTGTTCCAGCAGCTGCACTACAAGCACAACCCCAGTGAGTTTTCAGTACACACTGTGTACTGTGGTAATGCTGACTAAATCCTCCAATGCTCTTGGAAATATAACATATATAATGTATGCTACAGTGAGATCGTGCAGATAAAGTAAGCAAACACTTTGAAAAATGATTGAGACATTAAGTATGATACATTCTAAAATAAAGCCAGTATTCAAATAATAGGCATAATAGCTGGGGGCGTGGCCAGTGGGGGGCGTTTAATAAAGCCCTGTCACTAATAAACACCAGGTAGAAAATATTGAGGAGGGATGGAATGACTTGTACTCAAAAAGCTCACATGATAAATTTAGCATAATGTACATTTCTACACCATTAATTCCATCAACAAAGTCCTTTCGAAAACAATTAAGTTACAAATAATTTACAAATTTATAATAATAAAATGTAATACTTCCTGGTAATATTTCAAAGTAAAAGCCTATCAGGAACGGAAAGGATTATGCCAATTGAGCTTGTTAGAAAGATGTAAGACGTTATGCAGGAACGCTGCATAATTCCAACTAGTGAAAAGCATTGTCAGATTAAATTTCCGACCGCCAGTTCAGACAGCCCAGATAAGTTATTTGCTCTGTGCTTCTTTTTTTATGACGAATGGCAGATTGATGGGGGGACAATGAATAAACCAATAGGTCTTATTATGTTAAACATTATAATGGTATCATTTTTTAGTTGTTTAGGATATTTCCTCATTATTCATTTACTTTTTCTATTTATTTCCAGGACATTGGAATGAATTGCGAATACATGCCAATATTATTGGCAAAAGTCATCCATCAGTCATTAGTTTCAGAGCTGCTGAATGGATTTTAATTTGAAACACTTGTGCAGGAAGTGTTGAGTTTCACTGACAGTAGCTTAACATCGCCTCAAAACAACAGCAACATGTTAGCAAAGGGAATTAGGAAGCAACAGGAGGTGAATGAAAACTGAAGTAAAATAAAAGCCTGGCCACTATTAGCGAATTTAAGGTACATTTTTGTTCAGTTCTGATCATGGTTAGCAAGACTTTCATCCTGCTCTTGCTCCTCTACTTTCAGATACAAAGTTGTAATAGAATTCTTCGGCTTCAACACAAAATCGGTGGTGCTGTTAGAGCGAGCAGTGCTGCGGCGTCGGACCAGCTCTACCAGATCCTCAGCCAGAACACTCTCCATCACCGCACCCAGAGAATGTGTTATCTTATTGCGAAGGTCACGGCAGCTGAACACATACAGAATGGGGTTAAGGACACTGTTAAGGAAGCCGATGGTTGCTGCAATTGGGAGGGCCTTGGCTGCAAATGCCTCTGCAGGATGCTTACTGGGGGCCATCACCTCCATGATGATGAATAAGTGGTACGGAGCCCAGCAGAGTACAAAGCTCACCACCACGGCCACTACAAGCCGAACAAAATGGAAAGGGCGTCGGCAGCCTCTGCGCGCCAGGCTGGCATTCACGGCTACATAGCTGAGGATGATGATTAGTAGAGGGATCAGGAAGGCTAGAAAGAGCTTCATGAAGGCCAAGGCCACCTTGCGCTGCTTAATTAAAGATGCCAGGTCAAAGGGTCCAGCAGGGGGGAATCGAGCATAATTGTAGTAACACTGGATCGTGCCGTTATAGGGGATGGTGTCACGGAATATGTAGAAGGGGATAGTGCAGATCACAGCCAAGGCCCAAATCACCCCACATATCTTCACCACTAGTTGGATGTTTCTGTAGTTCTGGGCCCAGACGGGTCTCAGCACCACAAGGCAGCGGTCCATAGAAATGGCCGCCAGCAGGAAGCCACTGACAAACATGTTGAGAAAGAAGATGGAGGAATGGATGCGGCAGAAGGTTGTGCCCAACGTCCAGGTGTTACCGCGGGCCATGTAGAGGGTGAAGAAGGGCAGGGAAGCGGTGGCCAGCAGGTCAGAGGCTGCGAGATTCAGGATCCAGATGCTGATTACAGTGCGGCGGACATGGAAGCCCACTACTCCGAGGATGAGGAGGTTTTCTATGATGCCAATGGAAGAGAACAGGCCATGGAGTGAAATGGTAAAAACAGTCAAAGCACTCATCGTGACATTCTCCATCTTGGAGGAAAAGCGTCTTGATGACCACTGAGCTGAGGTCCTTAGGCTTTTGCTTCACACTGATGAGATCTACAAAAGAGATTAGAACATGTAAGAGTTAATAAGGGAAGTTTTAGCCATAGGAGCTTGCTTATGTTTTCTTGTTCAATAGGGGTATATGGTTATTGAGATATTTAGTTAGCAATTCATAAATAGTGAACTGCAAAAAAGTTGTTCAGGATATGACAAATATGTATAATGAAAAATCTAAATAGATAGAGTGTGAAAAGAATACATTTTCACATGCATCAGCACTTTTAGAGGTGTGAAAAGCATAGTTGTGTTTTGCAGCTGACAGATTAGATGTGCATGTCTCGTTTTAATCTTTTGAACGACCATTAAAATGAATACATTACAAACTATTCATGAGCTGTGAGTAATGGTGAATGAACAATGTATTAAGGCTTTTATAGATAATAAACGTTTGGGTTGTCAGGGATTTTTCACAACCTGGCAATCCAAATGTTGATCTTGTTAATGGATTATTGTTTCAAAGCAGTTCTACTGCCGGAAGAGGATTTTGTCATTCTGTTTGCAGCCTTTGTTCTGACATTGTATTAAAGTCTTATCTTTCACACGTCTTTAACTTTCCCACATCCTACAAGTTATTCTACAATTCTACAAGTTATTTTCACTTAACTTCACGTAACTGTTGCTTGTCTGAACTGATCAGGTAACACAACATGCCATTATATTTAAATATCTGTTCATGTTAATAAGTTGCGCATATGGTAATAAACTCAAAGGCTCACATAAATGCTCATTTATAAATCTTTTTTTTTGCGGAAGTTATGCAGTAAACATGCATGTGACTTATCCTCTTAAACACAGATGTAAATGCTTGAATTGGAAATTGGCCGTGAGTGAAGAAAAGATATTAGTTAGACCCATTGCCCGGCCATTTGTGGATACTATTTGGCTGCTGATGCAAACTATGCAAAAGCAAAATAACAAACATAGCAAATATAGTTACAACAAGACTGGCATCTTAAAATCATCCTTTTGCTGAAAGAACAAACAATTGAGGTTTGACAGCATTTCACCCGCTTCCAATGCACATTCATTTGATGAGTGAAAAAATGACAATAGTAGATTTATCTGTCTGAATACTGAAACTTGTGAAAAGAATGGCTCCAGCCCTTATCCCTTGTGCAAACCCCTTATGCAAACATTTCAGACCTTCTCCTTGCAAAACAAAAATCACTTACCTGTTCCCCTGTTTCTGGCAGGTCTGGTCTCTGTCATGTTATGCTTCTGTGTGACACAGTACAGCATTGGCCTCATGGGCGTTCAAGTACAGTAATAGGAAGTCACAAACCTCAAAGGGAACTTCAACACGTCTAAGAAGATGAAGTACAGCTAAGAGTCAAACCAACCTAATTTGACAAGACCTCTAAGAGTCTTTGATATAAATAAAGTCTATTTTGTCTACTGGTTGCTGAGAAGAAACTGAGTGAGGAAATTTGTTGTAATTTATAGAGATTTATGTGCTATGGGTCAATCACAATATCTCACAAACATATTTGTCAGTTACCATAATCATTCACTTTCCTGTTTAAGTTTATCTTGTCTGTTTCAGCAATATAAAATCATCTAAAAAAACTTTTTTTAAAGTTTTTATTATAGTATAGAGTTTTTCCTTTTTGGCATCAGAAAGGAGTCTGATGACCTTTTACAAAACCACTACCAAAATCACTTGAATGACAGCAGCATGAACATCAAAGGATACCAATATGAAGAGAATACACTGACCTGAATATGCTAAAATAACAGGAAAACAACAGACAATTGCAACCATACAGCATATATTGAAGATAACCATGTAGTTGTTTCTGTCAAGTTTATTTATAAGGTCATTGCAACCTTGTGCAACCTGCACTGCAGATATCGGCTTAACCCTACCATCTTAATCCATAAAGACGGAGAAATTCATATACTGAGGTATCAAAAGTGCTAGAAAATACTCTTCTCTATGAGATGCAAACTTTCCTCCCTGGATCACCAAATTATGCTCAAATATTCAATTTTGGAAATCACTGCCCATATCTCTACCATGTTAACACTATTAGAAATGGTCTTTCTCCCACAAATATTATGCATCTTTCAATATATATTAATATTTCTGGATAGAAATGTCTCATAGAAATGGGTCATCATGACATTACTTGTCATTTGGTATCACAAACGTCATAAAAGAAACAAACAGCATCTGAGTAAAACAAGTCAGAAGGTGGTCTGACCTCGCTTAATTTCCTTTTATGTCACTGGGATGTCAACTAAAGAAATTTCAAGCCCTGGCTAAAGTTGGAGATGAATGGCATTCATTAAGGAGACTTGTATGTTAGTAATATTTTTCCAGTAATCACAGGAAAAATACATAATAAATGAGCTAAAATTAATTTTTCAGATATATTCAAATAAGTCAGTGTCCACATTGTGGACTGGTCACTTCTTATGGCAGTGAACTAAAGAAAGCTCTGCTGTGTAAGATTAGACCTGCAGTTACTCATTACTTTCAATATATGACACAACACACCTACGACTGACCTCACAAAAGTGTGATTCAGTCCATATTGATTTTAATACAACTTTAATTATAATCATTGTCAGACATCATTAATGCATAATGGAAATATTATGAAAGAAATATTATGAAATTATTCAGACAGCTAATATCCTGTACATACAGATTAGCTCTAGCTAGCTATTGTCTACTGTATGTTGCCAAATTTGGCCAGATGTAATGCATATGTAATCCCCCACACACATGATGATCTCTGACAGGATCAGTATGTGTCTCTTTTTTTTCTTCTTTTCTTTGAGGGATTACTTTGGTTTGATTGGTAATTACACATTGGGGTGAACACAAATGACATGAGGAGTTCCCCAAGGCTCAATTCTCAATGACAGGTCTGTGTAAAAAAAAGTCCATCAGACAGCTGCAGCTTACTCAGATAGCTACTGCTAGAGGCTTCCCTAAGACCAGGAGAGTTGATCATATGAATTTCATTCATTTAGGAGACTTGTATGTTAGCGACACTTTTGCCAGTTTCCAGTAATTACAGGGGAAAAAAAACCTACATTTAATTTTTCAGTGTCCACATTGTGGTCATTGCTTGTGGCAATGAACTAAAGAAAGTTGCACACAACACTGGAAAACATTCAAACTTTTCCAGTGTTGGCTACTGTATAAATACTGTAAAGCACAGTACAGCCTTTCCATCTATAAGGCCTTCCTATTTAAGTTGCTGTGTCTCTAGTTGAACAACTGTGACAACAGATCACAGGAAGTTCCTTTCCTTTCTGAACTAGGGAGGACTGGTTTTTGGTACTATTGTATGCATCTCATTTACTGGCATGAAGTGCAAAACAAACTGAAGTTAGAGAAACTTGTTCCTCTTAGGGTGTGTGTGTCTGTGTGTGATGGCTGCTCTGTGGTCTCTCTTGTACAAGAGATATTGATCTCAGACTTCCTTAAACTTAGCTAATTAACTATTGACGACAATCTATCTGATGTTAAACTCGCTATTACAATACTTTATATTTATATGGAATGCAGAAATATCTGAATTAGAGTGGAAGAGAAGAAACCTGAACTTGTGAGATACGAAAGACCTCAACAAAAGAGAAAGCAAGCAAACATTCAAACAAGTGAGGCTGACACATGGTGAAACAAAAGAAGACATACTCCAGTCATGTTTTGCATCAGTACCAAATGTCACTGTTTGTACAAATGCTGAGAAACATGGGTTCATATTTGTCTTTTTACTCACTGTGAGGGCGTAAATGCCAGTGATGTGTCATCACAGAGCAAATACCTTCAGGTTTGGTTGTGGTGTGTTCTAGGTTTACACTGACACCGGCTGGTCCACTGGGGTGTTGACACATGCAGCATTCTCAAATGTTTCCCGGCAGTTCCTCTTTGTGAGGAGCCATCAAAACTGCCCAATATTTCCTCATAAATAATGTGCATATGGTGATCAAGCAAAAGATAAAGTGACAAGTACTTATTTCTGCATTTTGTCTCACTGCTGTATGTGTTTGGGTGTGTGTGAGAGAGAGAGAGAGAGAGAGAGAGAGAGAGAGAGGGAGTGTGTGTGGAGGGTGCACTGTGTGTCTGTGCATACTACTTACACAGTGACACCATCCCTCTGTTGTTTTTGTAATATTGAAACTTTCTCTTAGTTGAGTCACATGCCAAAAACCACCAAACCCTTTGTCCTGTAAATGTTATTATCCTGTTTAATCTGTTTTATTCTTTGTTTTATCTTATTTCTATCCTCTAGTTTATTCAATTTGACTCTTTTTAAATCATATTCATATGTCCTCTTTATACCTCCTTGTGTTTCTTTTATGTGTTTTCTTAATGTCCTTTTTCTGTCTTACGCATTAAATTGCCTTGTTGTTAAAATGTGCTATCTAAATGAACTTAAAAATACATAATCCCTCAGAGGGATTGACTGCATGGGCACAAGGCAATAGCAAACATCTCATCCTGTAAAAATGATGCAGTGTTGTATGCAGCGCCCCCCTCAGGCCAATGAGTGTTTAAGGAGAACAGTCACGTGAAGCATCCTTTGCATGCAGGATGCAGGGTCAAACAAGCCTGGTGCACTTTATACGTCTATAAAGCAAAGTGCTTCTCACTTCCTTTTGTGCAAGTATTGACACAAATCTGAACCACCTTGGTTACGTACAAACATTTTTCCGCTGAAGGTGTAGATTTTGTCTTTGACCCGTTTACTGAAACCACTATCACACTGGAAGAGACACAGGAGAGTGAAGGATGTTCTCACTTTATGTGCTCTTGGTTCCTCTCTTCAGAGCCTGTAAGTCACTGCATACAATATTTTTCTTGCTGAAAATGAATTATGGGTACTGTAAATCTTACCGAGGCACCTGCAAATTGTGATTCCAAAGGCTGCGAGGAGATTTTTAAACTTTTTAAATGTGTAAGTGCTTTCATCAGCCATTCAATTCTCTCTATCTGTGTTTCAGATGGGGCTCTGCTCTACACTAGCCCCGGACACAATGTGACTTTACCATGTTTCTATGCCTCCAGTGCCAAAAATCTGTGTTGGTACAAGCAGGTTGCAGGGGAGCAACCTCAAATAATATCCTCTTTCTACAAACATTTACCTGACTCCAACATCTTCCACAACCAGTTTAAAGACAACAAACGATTTTCAGTTCATACTGGAGGAGGGTTATACAATCTGAACATTTCTAATGTCCAGGACTCGGATTCAGCGATGTACTACTGTGGACAAACCAGTATTACAGTCACTGAATTTTATAATGGAACATTTTTGGTTTTAAAAGGTATTTTGCCTTTTGTGTTAGATTTTGGACAGTTTACAATTTAAAAACGACTTTCATTACATTTTCTCCATTTCATAAGTCTTTCTAAAATGTCTGTTATATTTTCAGATTCTAGTCGCAGTTCTTTCCTCCAGCAGCCGGCGTCCGACTCTGTGAAGCCGGGAGGCTCTGTAACTCTGAACTGCACGGTGCACACTGGAACCAGTGACAAAGAACACAGCGTTTACTGGTTCAAAAAACATTCAAGAAACTCCCACTTGGGAATCATGTACATCCACACACACAACAGCAGTGAGTGTGCACAGAGCCTAGAGCCAGAATCTCCGGCACAGAGCTGTGTGTACAGTTTATCGAAGAGGAATGTGAGCCTGTCTGACGCTGGGACGTACTACTGTGCTGTGGCTTCATGTGGAGAGATATTGTTTGGGAAAGGAACAAGACTGGATGTTGGAGGTGAGCAACATATATTTTAAAACATCTAAAATGAAGCACTTTTATTATCTACATTGCTTTTTATGTTTTTTACAGGGAAGCAGGATGACATTTTCCCTGTTTTGATGCGTTGCGTGGTTGCAGCTCTGCTTGTGTCTATTGTATTGAACATCGGTCTAATCAGTATCCTCTACAAAATGGCCAGGAGAAAAGATCTTCATCCTGGAGGTACAATGAACTACTATTTACCTGAGAAGTCTGTCTGTTTGTTATTTTGATGAGGGTAAGAGGAAAGGTTGACTCACCCACATTTAAAACCATATTATCTTACTTAACCCAAGTGGTATCTAGCCACACAGATAGTTTTGGTTTTATTTGCCTAGAGGTTTTTGAGGTATCTGTCTCTGAGACTTCTGTCTCAACCTCAGTACAACAAAGGTAAATGGAATTACATTTGTGGTGCTCACAGCATTTAAAGAATACATTTAAAATGATATTTTTCAGAAAAAATGTCAAGTTACTCTGGATAATCCTCAGACTTCACTGTGAACAGTCTTCATTGGAACAACTTTCTCCCAAAGAAATAGTACCTATTTTTTTAATAATTTGGGCAAAATGACCCTTTAATGACATGATGGATGACTGGTAGGTAATGACAGTAAAATCAGATTTTTTACTATAGGACTGCACCCACAGTTGAGTGTCCGAGAATACACCTCTGACAGTCAGGTAAGTTTTAACAAATCCTCCCAACATGATTTTTTGTTTTTGCAGAATAGAATATATATATATATATATATATATATATATAAATTTGTTTAGCATCTGGTGATAATAATTTAGCTTTTTTATTTCCTACAGAATGAGGAATCTGATGCTTTGCAGTACGTAGCTCTGGACTTCAAAAAGACGCAAGGCAAGAGCAGGAGACAGAGGAGCACAGAGAAGGAGACGATTTACTCAGACCTGAAGTGACTGTTGCTGTTTAATCAAACCAAACTTTTCACACCTCCAACCACTGCTGCTCTCTTTCCTGTAATTTGTATTAATATTTAATTATTATATTATTATAATAAGATAAACTTTTGTGCCGTTAACACATTTGATCATCTTTAATCCTGCATATGCTTAACTGCAAAGTTAAAAGTATTAAAAAATAATGCAAAAATAAAATTTCAAAAAAGTCATATACCCTTTTTTTCTGGATTGAGTGAACAATATATAATTTCTTCTTAAAAGGCAGTGGTTTCTACATTTTACATCTCAAACAGCTTTATGATGACTAACTGGTGAGCATCACAAAACAAACAACCACCAATATGAAGAGAGATATATTCCTTAAAAGCATTAACTTGTTTTTATTACTTAAATGTCCTCATGTGACCTGCATGAGTTTACTGTAATTTTTCCTGTTTTGATCACTCTACATGTATGTATGAAAGATTGTATAACCTAAACAGGTGGGAAAACCTTTATCCAAACAAAGAGCTGCCCTGCCTTTATGTGATTTTACCCTATTCTATATCTCTCACTGTGGCTAAATAGGTATTCCAACAATTTAGTATTGCACTTTCATAAAGTCCGGGTACTCACGAGTGACAGATTACAACAAGAATGGTCACAATTGAAACATCAGAGGCCGAGATATCCCAACTTTTAGTCCCTAGTGTGGGTTAAGCTCCAAAAACACTGGATCCTACATTTCCCACAAGGCAACTCTGGTGACATCATCAGGGTTATTTTTTCTGGCTTTTGACTGCTCAGCGTCACAGAAGCTTACTGTTTTCACAGGCTGAGTAGTTCTCTTCATGATGAGTAAACTGAACTTCATGTGTAAACTCGGTGAACTGCCCCTTTAAATTCAGGATCAGGCTGGTTGTTTCTATTCAGTTTCTTGTGTGCAGTTAAGCTCTTGGTCAGTAGAGAGCAGCAGTACACCTACAGTAGATCTCACAAAAGTGCTACATCATGATGGTCATACTTTTTTTTTTTTTTTTAAATCAACACATTTAGCTTATCTGATCACATGACAGTTACATGTTGCCGTGACCTCCAGATCGCTAATATTGGACAGATAAGTTATTTAAAGTTAACACACCACAGAGAAAAACTGAAGAAGTGCATTTGAACATTTCAAAGACACTTCCTGTTTGTTCCACCCACAGAGTGATGTGTTTGGAGGTATTGTTGTGGTCGACTCTACCCTTTTTTCAGAGCTCCGTCAGTACCATGACAGCAACATTTCATGTCACTATGCAATGAGCAATGCTCAGTTATATGGTTTTCAGCCTTTAATCATCTTAACAATGTATTGTGATAAAAACTGACAAAATTTAACATGTTCACTGTCAGAAATGTACTTTTTCTATCCTAAAAGTGAGATAACTTTGATATGATTTTTTTTTTATAAAATTAAAACTGAATTGAATTTAATATATCCCATACCTCATCAGAAAACAACAAGCAAGTTAAGAACTATGTAATAAAGGTGTTTGTTTCTCTCAAATACTCATAAAGATCGTGACGTGTTTTCAAGTCCTGCAGCCGAATGACTAAAAAGAAAAGAAAAAAAAACCCCGTCTCGCTTCTGAGTTCTCGCTCTGGTCAAGCTTGCTCACATCGTGTTCTACCCAGGTGGTTTTATCGCCCCCCCCCCTGCCCTCCCGCATGACAGGATGTATGTGTGGTTTTGTTTGTGATGCTGTTTGTTTGTTCCAGTCGCTTCACAATAACAGCTCTGCTCTTTCACTTCTCATTCACATGCATATATTTTTACACTCACACGCCTGTTAAAGGTTAAAAACCAATACAAAAAGTCACACCTTTAACGTCACATAAACAAAAAAGTACTGGTAAAAACACACATCATTTATACGGCTGACTTGAAGCTGTCACAGCAGATATAGAGGAAAAAGGAGGAGGAGCATTATGACAAGGTTATTGGGGGCCGGACTTTACTTTCTCGCCTCTGAAACTACTTTTATTTAAATTCTATTTAAAGGTTGTCTTCATGTTCCTGTTTTTCATATACATATTTGGATAAACATAATGAGAAACACAAACATTAAAGTTTTAAATAGGTAAATGTTTCTGATGCAACACAAGCCACAAAAAAAGATATTTGTTCTTTGTGCAGAAGAAGCACAGAGAAAGTATAGTCACCTCTAACTGACCTGATTTACTTCTGAATGCCAAAAGCACAGTGGGTAAGAAGCATCTGCTGCCCAAGGTTGTGTTCTGCTAGGAAGCTCACAGTGTTTCTGACCTATTTCCACCAGTTTTCACAAACAAATTGACTATAGAAAACTAAGAACCTCATGCAGAAAATTCCCCCCATGCTGTTGATATTGTGTTCACATTTTGGTACAAGATACTGTTTCATTTGTGTATGAAGAGTGAAATTTGTGGGTAAACCACAGCAGCAGCAGCTAGCTCTCTCTGGCTCCACTGACTCTGAGACAGCATGCAATCTAAAATGTGACTTCTCAAAAATCTAAGAGGTTTAAAAAAGCTGATTTAAAGCAAAAAGTGTAAGGCCCATCTAAAGCTCAAATGGTAAGTGTGTAGTTCAAAGTATGATGAAGCTGTAGGACTTCTAAACTGAGAGGGTTTCAGCATTTAACAATTTAAGGTTGTAGCATTGAGATAACATAAGTCAGTGATACGTGTGACAGTGAATTTGAGGATGGGCGTTTCCATATCTTACTGGATAAAAGATTCCACTTCAAAATGAGTTATAATAACAATTTATATAATAACATGTGGTATAGAAGATTAAAATCACATGTGGTTTGGATGTGGAAACATCATAGAGGGGGTAATGAAAAAAAAATGTGATAAAGTTGGAGATTTTTTTTTTTCAAATGTTCTAAATTGACCAATTAAACTCAGCCAGCCAAAACGTAAGATCCTATGAACTGTCATTTCACAAAATCAGCTCCAAATGACAGCTTTCTGTATTTGTCAAGGTTGCAGCCCTGCTCTGTGTGGCCCTGGTGTGGAAAGAGACTCTGCAGGTTCCCTTTCCAAGAAGAAGATAAAAAAAAGACAAGCTACTTTCATCAATTAAAGACATTCGACATGATTGCTTTCATAAAATTCATGATAAAATGTGTGCAATTTAGTTTGTTTTGAATAAAGAAAAGAAAAGCCTGGGGATTGCTGAACTAATAAAAGAGTACCTTCTATAGTAAGTTAAACTTCCTGAGCAAAAAGGGTCCTCCACCCACAGGTTTTTGGGAAGTTCAGCACAAAAACATGACAGTATTTAGCTCCAAGTGACATTGAAATAACTTTGAAAACATAACAGAGTTTGACAAGCAGCCATACGCTCAACTTGCCAAAACCACAGTAAACAATTCTTCTCAACAAAGCACTTCCACCTTGATGTTTGCTTGTACTCAACACACGTTATTTAAGTAAAGCCTTTTAACATACAGAGCTGCTTCCTCTTTTCATTTTTCGCCATATTGTCTGACTCACATTCTCTTAGAACAAGAATGGGAGGAGCTGTCTTCCATTTTAGCTTTGACTCATTTGAGAGACAGTGAACATTAGACCGTCCTACTGTCGCTTTGCACAACTCAGGAAGTATGGGTTCAAGTGTGAAGAGCCTTGGTCAGTCATGCCTCGTCTCTACTGAGTCAACAACTGTAAAGCTTTTACCGCAGTTCTGTTAAAGCATGTACACAGACCACAAACATAACAAGGCGTATTTGAGTCACACACAGTGCTTCTAACTGGGTAAAGGTTTACTGCATGAGTTGACAGTGCTATTAAATCTGCAAGGGAGGGATTTGATAAAAATATTAAATTAGCTTAAAGCGTGGGAACAAATACCTGACTCCACAACAATGCAATCTCCTACATAATAATATACACATGAACAGTGAAAACTTTTAACCACGTGTTACAATCAAGCACCAAGAGGCCGAATCCTCAACCCTCTCTAGCCAGCTTCCATTTAAACAGCAATACTGGTATGTAGTACATGTTTAAGTCATGTACTACGAATACTGTGTACTTTAATGACTGCCACTCTCTATCTTAAGGATTTACTAGAATGCACCACAATACTTTGTAATGTTTTTGAAATGAATTTGAACTGCATTACCATACAAAAATGATTAAATAGATTCAAGCTTTATGTTCCATATGGTGGATTGTATTTCATGCAATTTTCTGAGAACTGGAAGATTTTTCCATACTGAAATGAAGTGAAACCAACAGCTCTCTGGACAGCGAAAATACATCTGTTAGTCTAAATTGGTATGCTTTAGGAAATGGTTACAAAATCATCTGGACCCACGAAAAAGAGACTAGCTAGCCATGCTCCTTTCTTAGTGTGGGACGCGCACAGCACTGAATGTGCAGGATCTGCCAATGACTCAGCGGGTAATCTTGAACGTCTATTAGAGTTCCCCCCTTCAATGTGGAGGCAGCCCGATGCCCGTGGGACACAAATCAAGCAGGGGGTCTGGGGGTCCTCCCCCCTGAGATTTTGAGTGTCAGACACTTCATTTCTTGCATTCTGGTGAATTTTTATGCACCAATTTGTGCTTTTTATGCATCAATTTCAAAGTCCTCTGCTACTCTCACCATGAATGTAAAGGAAGTAAAGACAGACAGACAACCTGCCTGTCATTCTTTTCTGTGAATTCTGATTTAATTCTTCTCCGTTATGTCTCCTGAAACTCTTATGGTTTTATTGTTTCTCAAGTCATTCCAAGCATGTGAAAACGTAGTGTATGTAGGGGTCTGCACGAAAATACGTCCCTTATTGATTCAGTAAGGGACAGCGCATTTTATTTTTCAATCCAGGACAATTCTGTATTGTATGGGACTGGTGGCAACCCTAAGGTCTAGTAGGAACCAGTGCTAACATTAGAAAGCTTGGCTAACTAGCTAGCTAGCTTCCACTTTCCAAACACAATACAAACTTAACAGCACAATGGCCGCTCCAAAATGCTGAATGTTGTAAAGGGACAGATGTCTTAAATCACTAATGGTACATAGCCATGGGTATGCGTGCATGTTTGAAAAGGAGAATACAATATGTAGGGCTATGACATGCTTTGGTCAGCAGCGCACCAGGAAGTAGACATGGCGTAAAACGGCAGCCCTCAAATGCCCACTCAAAATGGAAAAGTATGCATAATAGCCACAGTAGCATATCAACGTAAGTATATTTATACATGAGTGTGATATAATAGGAATGGAAGCCAGTTCATCTCAAAATGTGAAATTTGAGATGCTACCCCCCATTTCTTCCCTTGGTTCTCAACCTTCTTCCTCCTTTTACCTACAAACATTTTTCGACGCTGCCCTTGGCATTGAGAGCTAACCATAACAAACAGCATAATGAATAAGTAAAGAATAATTGAACAGTAGAGGGCACTAATGTAATATTGAATTTGATGCAATTCACAATTATAAATACCAAAAGAAGAACAAAAACATTGGCTCTGTGATGCATTGTCATCAGTCTTCATATGTGGTTTCCTCTAAACAGAAGACTTCTGATGATGTGTACATGTGGTGTTGTTCCATTAAGGAGAAATAAATCTGAGCTGAGGGGCATCACTGGCATGATGGGACCTACAAAGACACAGTGAAAAGCCCAACCTCATAAGAAGTTATGATCATCAACTTTAAAGTACTTTAAATGGGTTAAATCACTTGACCTGATTTCTGTTTTGCTGTCTGCATTTCTCCCACACTCCCTTTCAACCCACCTAACCATTAAAACTCACACATCCCTGAAAAAAAACCTTCTTACGAAAGTAATCCTATAAATAATCATAAAAAAACTAACAGAATGATAAACTTGTGTCATGACTGAAGATACAGCATGTCCTCTGACACACTGACATGCACCAACATTTACGCCTTCATTAGGACTTTCTTGAATTTCCTTTTCATGGTACACAAACATGTTGTCACAATGATGTAACCAAAAAGACTCAATCAACCCCAATTACACCTCTGATCACCTGATCAGACTCATCTTTTGCAAAAGAACAAATCGCAAGTCTGGCTCTAAACCAAACCAGTCAGCTTAGCCAATCACAAACAGCCTTCGTCTCCTATAAGAGTTGGGTGCGTCCATCAACACACAGGACTGCAGAGCTTCAGGGACGATGTCACTTTGCATTTTACTTGTGCTTCTCAGTGAAATCTGTGAGTATTTTACACCATTTTTCACTTTTTCTCTGTGCATTGATATAATTCTGAGTGAGAGGGATGAGTTTTTAAAAGTATAAATAATATAATTTTATGTATTTCTATGCAGGTCAGGTGCCAGCTGTTAAGCAGACCTCAGGTTTAAATCAGGACAGTGGGGTCATAACAGCTCAAGTTGGGAAGAATGTGACTTTGAAATGCTTTTGTCAAGATAATGCTGTAACTTTCCTTTCTTGGTACCAACAAAGCTTGGGAGGCAAACCTCTCATCATATCAACTCGGATGAAGCACAGCACAGAAGCTTCCATCAGTCCCGCGTATAAAGGAAGGTTTAAAGTCTTAGCAGACAATGAAGAAGGCATCAACCATCTCACAATCACAGACCTTCACCTGTCAGATTCAGCAACATATTACTGTGGGATTCTGGAGTTCAATGCAATTGAATTTGGACAAGGAGCTTTCCTTCATGTCAAAACATCACTGTCCAACATCCAAGCTCTTGTCCATCAGCCAGTGTTGGAGCCACTTCGATCGGGAGACTCTGTGAATTTGAGCTGTACAGTATACGCTAAACCATGTGCAGGGGAGCAGAGCCTCTACTGGTTCAGACATGGTGCGGCTCAGTCTGCGATCATGTATCACAGTGCGGGACAGTGTAAAAAACTCTCCAGTGAAGAGTCTTCTATGAAAAATTGCACTTTAAACCTCGTTATGAAGTCTGTGAGCTCCTCTGATGAAGGGATGTACTACTGTGCTCTGGCTTCCTGTGGGGAGATTGTGTTTGGAAATGGAACAAGAGTGGAGGTTGCAGGTAGGTGACAAAAGCTGATATTACATACTATTGTTTTTCTCATTCTGAACAAGTTAAAAATAGCCATTAAATGGACCATATTTGTTGTATATCCATAAATATAAATATATAAAAGGGATGTGAGATATGTTTTCTCTTGACTGCATGTTAGGACATTCTACCAAAGTACCCCCACTCCTGGTGTATTGCCTTTGTGTGGCATTGGCAGTTTCCATTATCGTGCTCTTTGTCTTGGCTTTCATCATGTACAAGTTGAAACAAAAGTCATGCTCTGTCTGCAAAGGTAAGATTTTCAGAATTAAGGTATTTACATTTTTTCTGTATCGACCTTGCTTGAGCATTGATGCATTGTGATTTGCAGGGACTGTTTTTCATCCAACATGTTCTGCAGCTTCTGACGCCATGGTAGGTGAAATAACTGCCACATTTATACCTATAGTATCACTAAATAAGATATTATTGACAGCTATTATATATTTTTTCTTCTAGAACTATAGTTCTCACATATTTTGCCATTGTTATTTTGTCATTACCAGAGCCAAGATGCAAACAGTCTCCATTATGCTGCTCTGAGTCTGAACAGACCCAGCGAACGACATCGTCAAGAGGACAACTTGGAGAATGTTTGTGTATACTCTAGAGTAAAGACTAGAAAAAAGTGAAGTAGGACTTTGCCTTTACATTCAGCCACTTCAACAAATGATCTCTCTTCCTGTCAATCACTTGCAAGAAAACTACACTTCACATGACTAAATGTACGATATAAAAAAATAAAATAAACTATTTTTAGTACAATGTGTTTGCAGTATTTTTATGTAAAATATGTGCAACGGTCACATGGATCAGCATCGCCGTAAATACATCATAATACTGGATACAGATATAGACAAAGTAGGCTCATAAAAATCCCCTACAATCTATTAATATGTTCTTTTGCTAGAAACGTATGCACAGGTTGCACCTTTCAATCTATAGCCGGCTCTCACCGTTTACCTTTCACTCCTGTGGTGAAGGTGGTGTGAACTACAGAGTATAAGTTTCCATGAGTGGAAACATAAGTCCTAGCAGAGCTTGAACACAGGAAGACCAGCCTGCAGCTTCCAGGCCACAGCGTCTTACACCTCAGTAAACCTCACAGCGTCATGTCTTAGAGGCAGAAAACATGCTGTGCACACAAGAAAAACTGAAATCAGGCAGTGTCATTGAAATGAAGCGGGAACTAAGACAGTGGACTTCAGGGTGAGATGAAAGGATTTTTACATACCTACAACTCCAACAGTCGAGATTTATCTCTTAGCTCATGGGAATAGTGGTCTGAGTGAAGCTTTCACTTCAGCCGACCAAAATATTGTTTTAGTCATCCGTAACTGTTTAAGTTTCACAGTTTCAGTTCCCTAAAACTCATATGCCCCAACTTGACCCAAAACTGTACTTTTTAGGAAATTCGCTATAATGTCAAGTTTGTGCTACATTAACTTTTAGAGGAAGAGGACATACAGTATCATGCAGGTCCACAACTTTGTACTCAGATACAATATGAGGTTCCTGTGGTTGATAAAGAACAGAACATACAGAAACATCCATCCACTGGTATAAAAAGACTAAAGAGCCAAGTTTTCAGAAACTATGCCAAAGGGATGGGCAAAATGGCTGCCAAATGATATCACAACATTTTATGTTGTGCTTTAATACATTGTATGAAAGATATGATCAGTATTATGAACATTATGTGCAAAGGTTAATGAATAAAAAATAATTATCAATGGTGAACCATGTAAAGAGGAGTACTCTAGTAAGGTACTACATATCTTCTTTGTAATTTTGTCTATAGGCTACCGGTGCTAAGAAATGAACAAAATAATATTATAAACATGCCACTATCAGGAGGTCAGAGGTCAATGTTAAATTGAATGTGGCCCTAAAATGTTGCTAAAATGTGTCTTTTGTAACATCACAGATTCTAACTCAAGAATGAAAACACTCTCTGGTCAGTGTGCATTGTCTTATATGAACGTATTCATTAACCTGCTACTAGGGAGTTAACACGCATGTGTAAAATGTGTCTTCTAAGGTCGGTAAGAAACAACAGGTCTAGATATAGCAAACAGTAATGGGAGCAATGTTAAAAGGAGGGGTGTCTTTGGTGTGAGTCCCTCCTCTTCACAACCCATTCCAGCCACAACCAGTTTTCTAGTGTTATCTTAAGACACTGAGACATTTCAGTCTTCTAATTTTGTTCATTTAACACTGCTAAAAGTTACAAGGCCCCTTTTATTCATACAGCAGATGATTCAGTAATCAGCAGTTTTCTCATGTTTACTGCAGCCAATTCTACCACACTAGCTTTAGAAGACATTGGTCTCATGTACAAACTGAACTAGATATAAAACATGAATTTTGTATTTACATTTCCCAAATAAGTCCTGATTACATGCAATTTGGAAAACAAATCTCTCCAAAGTCTGTTTTGATTTTCCATGCATATTCCGGGCACTGATCATGTGATCATTCAGAGTCATTTGTGATTGGCCAATCAAACACAGTTTTGTCATTGAAAAGTAGAGAACGTATAGAGATTCTCTCAATTTGCCACGGCAATTTCATCAAAATGACACTTCCAATGCTCGCCTTGTATGTGACATATCTGCTCTTGGGGAGAATGGGTAAGTTGTATCTTTTGTACATACATGTTGTCTCTTTTTATCTTAAAACATTGCTACCGATATTTTTGATAAGTTCTGCAATACATTTTGTGTTCCTACAATATGCTCTCAGTCATGGTATGAAGTTAACTGTGCATTTGCTTGGTCTCCATTTTCTCCTCAGCTGATGTGATAGCTCTTGAACCATCATCATCTTTACGTTTTGTATCAGTTAGTGTTGGTGACAACGTGACTTTGGAATGTTTCTATGAAGATGGTGTTGCAGTGATGTTTTACTGGTATAAACAAACTCTGGGACAGAAACCACAGCTGGTGTCTAAATTCTATAAGCATGACAAAAATGGCACTCTGAATGGTGAATTTAAGAACAATTCACGCTTTGAACTGAAAACTGCCATTGGTAAAAATCACTTGAAGATCGCATATGTGCAAATTTCAGACTCAGCTACTTACTACTGCATAAGTGGCTATGCATACATGTATGAATTTTCGGAGGGCACGGTTATCCATGTAAAGGGTTCAGGTTTGAACATCCAAGCTTCGGTCCATCAGTCAGCATCTGAGACCATCCAGCCAGGAGGCTCTGTGACTCTGAACTGTACAGTACACACTGGGACCTGTGATGGAGGAGAACACAGTGTTTACTGGTTCAGAAACTCTGAAGAATCTCATGCAGGACTCATTTACACCCATGGAGGCAGGGATGATCAGTGTGAGAGGAAACCCAACACACAAACACACACTTGTGTCTACAACTTGGCAATGAAGAGCCTGAATCTTTCTCATGCTGGGACCTACTACTGTGCTGTTGCCTCATGTGGACACATACTGTTTGGAAACGGGACCAAGCTGGACATCAAAGGTAGGTAACATTCTTGCTAAGAATATCTCATTTGTTAAATAGTGATGGTCTAATCACATTTGATGGAAAAAAAACTTAAAGCTGTAATATCTCCAAACAAATGTGCATCTGCAGATAAGGGGGACTTTCTTGTCTTTGTGTATTTCTTGATTGGAGCTTTGGCATTCACCACCACCCTGGTTGCTTTTCTGGCTTACACGGCATATACGATGTACAAGACAAACAACTGCCAAAGCACAGGTAGGCTGAACTGTCATTCTTAAAATTTGATAGCGTGTGTTCAATGTAGGNGATAGCATTATTGTCAGTGTAAAGGGTTCAGGTTCGAACATCCAAGCTTCAGTCCATCAGTCAGCATCTGAGACCATCCAGCCAGGAGGCTCTGTGACTCTGAACTGTACAGTACACACTGGGACCTGTGATGGAGGAGAACACAGTGTTTACTGGTTCAGAAACTCTGAAGAATCTCATCCAGGACTCATTTACACCCATGGAAGCAGGAATGATCAGCGTGAGATGAAACCCAACACACAAACACACACCTGTGTCTACAACTTGCCAATGAAGAGCCTGAATCGTTCTGATGCTGGGACCTACTACTGTGCTGTTGCCTCATGTGGACACATACTGTTTGGAAACGGGACCAAGCTGGACATCAAAGGTAGGTAACATTCTTGCTAAGAATNATTTCAGACTCAGCTACTTACTACTGCATAAGTGGCTATGCATACATGTATGAATTTTCGGAGGGCACGGTTATCCATGTAAAGGGTTCAGGTTTGAACATCCAAGCTTCGGTCCATCAGTCAGCATCTGAGACCATCCAGCCAGGAGGCTCTGTGACTCTGAACTGTACAGTACACACTGGGACCTGTGATGGAGGAGAACACAGTGTTTACTGGTTCAGAAACTCTGAAGAATCTCATGCAGGACTCATTTACACCCATGGAGGCAGGGATGATCAGTGTGAGAGGAAACCCAACACACAAACACACACTTGTGTCTACAACTTGGCAATGAAGAGCCTGAATCTTTCTCATGCTGGGACCTACTACTGTGCTGTTGCCTCATGTGGACACATACTGTTTGGAAACGGGACCAAGCTGGACATCAAAGGTAGGTAACATTCTTGCTAAGAATATCTCATTTGTTAAATAGTGATGGTCTAATCACATTTGATGGAAAAAAAACTTAAAGCTGTAATATCTCCAAACAAATGTGCATCTGCAGATAAGGGGGACTTTCTTGTCTTTGTGTATTTCTTGATTGGAGCTTTGGCATTCACCACCACCCTGGTTGCTTTTCTGGCTTACACGGCATATACGATGTACAAGACAAACAACTGCCAAAGCACAGGTAGGCTGAACTGTCATTCTTAAAATTTGATAGCGTGTGTTCAATGTAGGTGAGATTGAAGAGCAGTAAAGAACTAAATGAGTTGATATGATTAATTAAGTCAAACAAATTAAGACAAGAGTAACTCTCGGACAATCTATGTGTTCAACCATGTGACTCTAGATACACTTGAAGACATCAAATTGTTTAGTCAACACAGGCTTTTTGCTCTGGTTCACTCATTTGCTCCATCCAAGAGGAATGGATAATTCACTGAACAAGGCAACTTGTAATGGCAGCAACATTCACAACCTAAAAAATGTGTAAATCAGCATGGATTCATTTGTACATTGTTCCACAGTGTTGAAATGTGCATCATGGATACCGATTTTTCATGGCAAATGAAGCCAGTCAATATGCTGGCTTGTCCTGTGAAGAACTGTTTCATTACTTTCTGTTCAAATCATTCAACTAAGTCAAAATAATTGGTCCTCTCACCACAAGCATAGTGAATTTTGATAAAGCCTTTTGTTGCTGTTTCTTTCGCCACCAGACTCTCAAGCAAGATCCTCAGCTCCCAATTCAGAAGTGAGTATTTTCAAACTGTTGTGCTACTATAAAAACATATCTAACAGCAAGAAAATAGAGCATGAGGATGAACACAAAAGAGCAAAGAGCAACACCTGTACAATTTGCCTATTTAATATATTGCAACGAGTACTACATACCCTTGTGAGGATTGATTGTAGATTGTAAATCAGTGGCCGATGGTCATTGAACAAGACTGACGTTGGTGCTGTTGTTGCTCTGGATTGTATTATTTTTGGGGTTGTTTCTGTTATTTTGTCCACCGCTTGAAATACAAAAACCTCAACAGAAGAGTTAACACCTCTTTGACATAGTCTCCACAAAATAAATGTACATGTTTAGCTTCACAAAGGAAGTTACTTTTGCAGGGCTTCTTATTGTGATTTGCATGAGACTGTACAGACGTTAGTGACGCTGTTTTCAATAATTGTCATTTTTGAGACATAGACTAATATGGCAGTTTTGCATTTTATTCCTAGGGTAACCAAGATGCAGACAACCTCCATTATGCTGCTTTAAAGAGGATCAAGACCAACAGACCAACAAGACAAAGAGACGACACCTGGAGTGAATGTGTGTACGCCAGTGTAAAGCAGTAGAACTGACATATTTCATTTGTACTGTCTTACTGGAAGTGACAGTTTTGTCAGATTTCACCTCCATATGCTGAATGTAAAGACCGACCTTGCAAAGCACCAATTAAACATGCTCCTTCAGTTACAGTTTGGCCAGGTCTCTTTGATGTGATCTAGCCATATTTCCACTCTCACTATACTTGTAGTCAACAACGTACAAACACACAACCACACATAACTGAAGTCTGTGTTGATTATGGGCTCCGGTACTCGAGAGAGTGCATTTGCACGCCTTGAAAATGAATATAAAAACAAAGTTAGCACCCACTGCGAAACACATGAGCGCCATTTTATTTTACAAAGCAAAACCTTCATCATTGTAGTCTGCACATGTGTAATGTTTCCCCCTTCACACAACACACGTTATTTGGTTCTTGTTTGTGGTTAGTCAATCGAAAGCCCATCAAACTCTCTGCACTATCTCAGAGTCAGTGGGACACAATGGCACTGCAAACATCAAGCATATTTGCTACAAACATGACTCTTTCAAGCCTTCTCACAGCAGGGTGACAACAAGACCTGCCAACATATGATATATAAAATACACATAGTGAATGCCCACCCTTAGGTTGTTTACTGTAAATGTGCTGACAACCCCAGAGGTGTAAGGATCTTTTTTTAGCCCCTTTGTGGTCGGCAGTCAAAGATCGGCTCTCAGTATACTTTGGCCGTGTACTCTTCTAGGCCCCTCTGCTCTCTTTGTCCTCGTGGTTTCAAACAGGAAGCCTCTGCAGTGTTTCCATGCAAAGCAGCCACACAGTATAACTTTAATGCCCAGCCTATTTTAAAAAGATCAGAACAAATTATTTTAGCAATCAAACTTACAGTATATATTCATTTGCAAACATTCACTGATGCTCTTTAACAAATGTTCCTATTATGATCAATCAAAGTCATGAAAGCTATAATAGTGTTGAGATGTCCTCAACTGGTAAAATAATAACTGCTAACTCTAGCATTTGTGCATATGCACCCAATTATTTCAGTGTTTTTTCTCTAAATCATTTAGAGAGCAGTGTAATACAGATAATCATTTCCAGAAACCCTCAGGACCAGCCATGCTGGGGGAGTGATGTACTCACGTTGCTGTTATCATGTCCGCCCACTGAAACCTGGTATTTGTGCCTGCCTGTGCTAACACACAGGCATTCCATTTACTGTTGTATCAACCAAACAGTGGCCATGCTATGTGTGCTTGGGAAGGAGCAGGTGAGGCCATGAACATCCCTATATAACTAATTACTTTTACCAGCAACTTCAGCCACATGTACCAATAATAACCACAAAAGTATATTATTTAACCTGCTGATGTAATACGGACATAATATTAGGTTGCTAATGTTCTTCCTGTTGTCACTGGTTGTTTCTTTTGATTAATCTTTGAACAAATCCTCCAGCCCCCTGTTGTCCCTCACAACGTCAGTCTTTTCAACATCTCTTGCAAGAATTAGGGATATTATAGACACGCCACACGATTACTATTATATGGAAGGTTGAAAGCCAGCAAAATATTCCTTTAATAGCAACAGCTGATTTGTGAGGAGGCTGTATAGCAATCACAAATGCTCATGCTTTTAAACCCTGATGATTTCTAAAGAAATTAGACTGAAGACATCATACGGGATATATTTTAAATGGTACATGCATAACCTGAAAGTACCCTAATGAGTTATTTTTAACACAAACTTACCATTTACAGAACATTAAGTAACAAATTAAAATAAGTGAGTCTTCAGAGTGCCATTGCCCACATTCCGACTGAACAGTATACAGCGCGATTGCATGTATTGCATGAAAGAGGAGAAAGCAGATGAGTGGAACATCTCTCAAAAGACCTGTTTCTGGTCTCTCTTTATGCATTCAAGGCAGCACTGAACATGCGTTCATTGTTTCCAAATCAGGATATTAGGTCGTACTACTCGTTAGCCAATCAAACAGAGCCTTCTCTCTGAAGAGTGGAGAACGTATTGAGATTCGATTCATTCAACACAGAAATATGAACACGATGACACCTCTGAGGTTTGCTGTGTGTTTGGCTTATCTGTTCTTGGGAAGAATAGGTAAGTTGTCTGTGGTAAATGTAGTTCTAAACAATAACTTTTATATTTGGGATGATGACAAATTTTGCATTCAGGCATTATGTTAAACTTGTATCATTTAATTATATGTGCTCTTTTTGGATCTCTTTTCTCTTCAGCTCCGGTGACTAATCTGAAGTCGTCCATATATGTACATCAAGACAGCGGTTTTTATTCAGCTAATGTTGGTGAAGACGTGACTTTGCAATGTTTCTATGAAGGTGATGCAGTGATGTTTTACTGGTATAAGCAAACTCTGGGACAGAGACCAAGGCTCATCTCTACCTTCTATAAACATGATAAAATTGGCACCTTTCATAACGAATTTAAGGACAATCCTCATTTCACACTAGACACAGGACATAGTAAAAATCACTTGACAATCTCCGATTTACGCATTTCAGACTCAGCTACTTACTACTGTACAGGTTGCTATGCATACGATTTTGAATTTGTAGAGGGCGCTACTGTCAATGTAAAGGGTTCAGGTTTGAACATCCAAGCTTCGGTCCATCAGTCAGCATCTGAGACCATCCAGCCAGGAGGCTCTGTGACTCTGAACTGTACAGTACACACTGGGACCTGTGATGGAGAACACAGTGTTTACTGGTTCAGAAACTCTGAAGAATCTCATCCAGGACTCATTTACACCCATGGAGGCAGGGATGATCAGTGTGAGAGGAAACCCAACACACAAACACACACCTGTGTCTACAACTTGCCAATGAAGAGCCTGAATCTTTCTGATGCTGGGACCTACTGTGCTGTTGCCTCATGTGGACACATACTGTTTGGAGACGGGACCAAGCTGGACGTGGAGCGTAAGTAACATTATAGCAGATGTTTTATATGTACTGTAGTTATGATTACTACCTCCTCAGTATTCTACAGCTCTGTAATGTCTCCCATCATCTGCAGATGAAGATAACTCTTTTGCCTTGGTGCATTTCTTGAGTGGAGCTTTGGCATTCTCCACCACCCTGGTTGTTGTACTGGCATATGCAGCATATACAATGAACAACAGAAACAGCTGCCAATGTAAAGGTAGGCCAACTGTCATTTTTTTACTGTCGATAGTTTGCATTTATGTACTTGATAGTGGAGGCGCAACAATTTGAAGTTGATGCGAATAATGAAGTCAACCAAATCAAGACACAAAGAGTGTCAGAAATCAACATATTCCACCGTGATGATTACTTCCACACACTGTGGGAATATATTTTTTATTTCATGGTTTATCAGCTGCAAATCTCATCAGCAATGAAAATTACAATTTCAGATTTTCAGTCACCAGTTTGCGGAAAACTGAGCCAGTCAGCATAATTATTAACTAAAGAGGCCATGGCCATGGAGGCTTAGCACTGTTAAATGGTGCTGTTGTTACAGTATGAAGAGGTTTTAGCATGTGCCTTTATTGATCCATTTATGTTGCTATGCTATTGTGCTGTGCTTCGTTTTCCATCGTGTTTGAGTAGTACTTAAGTAGTAAAAACAAAAAGTTAAAAGAATTGGTCTGCTCACCACCATCTTAGTGAATTTTGAAGGATTTTGTTGTTATTTTTTCAACCAGGCTCAACATCTTCAGCTGCCCTGACTCCAAATGCAGGGGTGAGTATTTCAGAAGTATTGTACCACCATAATAATACACATTACAGCACAACAACAACAACAGATAGGGCATGAAAAAAATAACACCTGTGAAAATGAATGCAATTCAGTACAATAGCTCTGAAATGCATACTGCATACGGTAGCCATTGGGTATTTTCCACTGCTGGAACTCTGGAGCTACCCATAACCAGAACTTTTAAGAAACTCTGAGTCTTTGGTCCTAGGTTCTGCCTTGCATTTAATAACATATATGAGTATGCCTATATGAGCTACATGTTTAATTACTGGTTGTTTTGTTACTCTGGTGGAAATGGTCTATTTGTAAAGCACAAAGGTACTGTTTTGTAAGTGCTGTTCATTGTGGATTATACTGTGCAGGTGTTGCTGTTGGTGCGTTCAATACATATCGTATGTGTATCAGACAAGTGGTGTGTATTACTATGGTGATTAACTTTTAAAATTATATTTTATTACCAGGATTACCAAGATTCAGATAACCTCCATTACGCTGCATTGAGGGAACACAAGGTCAACAGATCAAGAAGACAGAGGGATGACACACAAAGTGAATGTGTGTACTCCACTGTGAAGCAATAGAGCTGGCAACATTTTATTTGTACTTTGTTTCTGCATAAACTTTTTCTGACAAAGAGTACTGCTGTCTGATTTCATCTTAATATACTTATTGTTAAGTCTTGCCTAACTAATAAAACAAGTGCTTTCAGCCAGGCTTTATATGTTGTCAAACGTGCTATTTTCTACTCTCACTTTCACTGTAGTTTACAATGTACGAACACCCAACCACACACAACTCATCTGTGTGGTGCCTGTGGTCTCAGGTAGCTGAGAGAGCGTTAACACTGGAAAATTTGCAGTAAAACAAAATCAGTACCCACGTTGGAGGACCTGCAGAGAAACTGTTCATCTGTTATGCTGCACTGCTGACATGTCACTTTCATCATTGAGAGTGGGTACATGAACACAGAAATTGGCCACACCCATCTGTTTAAAAGCCCCTACTGACTGGGAGTCGCTTTGTCATAGTTCTCTCATTTCCTGGTCATAATTCAAACCTTGACACGGGTACAGTGGGCACACTGGGCAGCATATTAGAAGATGCAATTTGTGCATACATACACATGCTTGTTAAAAAATGATGGGGTTTTGGTTCAGGTGGGATTTCTCTCTCTCTTAGTGTTTCCCCCTTCACCTGACAAAAAAAAGCATTTGGCCACTAGTTAATACTAGAGATGGAAATTTCATGATAAAAATGAGAGACAGAAAGTGATAGAAGGAGTGCACAACAGAATGTGAGAAAGCAAATTTAACAGAAACTTTATGTTATTGGGTCCTTCTTAGTGCAAAAGCAAATAAAACTGTCAGCAACAGTAAGGTAGCTAGCATGCTCACATTACAAGTGCTTTTCACTATACATTCTGAAATTTAAGAGGGATATTACCAGCAAGCCTCTGCAAACATCAAGCATGACTGATACAGATGTAACTCCTTCCGGACACGGCTGCATGCTCAGAAACAGCAGGGCTGGCCTTCTCATAGCAGAGTGGCAACAAGACCCACCAACACGTCATTTCTGAATACACATGTTGAACATGGCAGGAACCAATCTGTCAGATAGTGAGTGTTCGCCCTAAGTGTACTGATAAATGCCTTTCCCAAATATCTTTGCAGGTTGTTTATTGTTACGTATTGTTCCACAAACCCAGAGACGTAAGGATCTCTTTTTGAGCCTCTGTGTTGTCGGCAGTCAAAGATCATCTCTCAATATACTTTGGTTGTGTACTTTTCTAGGACCCTCTGCTCTCTTTGTCTTTGTGGTTTCAAACAGGAAGTCTCTGCAGGGTTTTCATGCACAGCAGCCACACAGTATAACCCTGATGCTCAGACTATTTTAGTAGATTATATCAATAAATCAGTGTCAAAAGGCTTCAACACGGTTTAAAGAAATAATAACTAGTAATCTACACCTAGCAACTCTCTAACATTAACGTATATGCAGTCAATCATTACATTGTTTTAATCTTTATCATTCAGAATGCAGTGTAACTGTATTGCCAAAAACCCTCAAGACCAGCCTCGTTTAGGAAGTGGCACGTTGCTGTTAGCCTAAACCACTTTTCATGTCCTCACACTGAAATCTTGTATGTCTGCCTGACACAAAGGCATTACATTTACTGTTATATTAACCAAACACTGGCCACACTATGTGTGCTTGGGAGAATGCGCTGAAACAATTTACATCCCCATGTAATGTCATGAGCAACAGTAGGTACTTGCTGCCACAACAATAACCACTGCAAAGAATATATTAATTTTAGCCATGCTAAGTTCTAGGGATGGCAATGTTGGTTGGCCGGTTGGTCCACCACTTTGATCCAGACTCAAATATCTCAACAACTACACACACATGATCCCCTGAAGATTGATCCTACTGACTCTGGCGATCCCCTGACTTTTCCTGTAGCTACCCCAGCAGGACAAGGTTTTCACTTATCCTGTGAAATATCTCAACATCTACTAGATTGATTGGCAAAAACTTGGTGCAGACATTCATGGTCCCCAGAGGCTGAATCCTAATGACTTTTGTGATCCCCTGACTCCACGTCTAGCACTGCCATGAGGTTCACAGTTGTGGTTGTGAGTGTAATGTCTCGACGGCTATTGGATAGATTGCTATGAAATTTGACACACACATTCATCTTCCTGCACCACTGTGCCAAAGTACAGCGTAAAAGAGCCGCTAGCATGGCTATAGACTCTTAGTGTTGTTTTATAACATTGAGCTACAGCAACACACCACCCTCTTCTTCCTGTAAGCATTGCTTCTTTCTTTCTTTTCAGCATCACCAGGTATTACAGGTATTAAATCCTTACAAAGATCAAATAATACCCTCTAACCAGAACATTTGTACTGGTTGCATCTTTCAATTTAGCACAAGTTTCAGCATTCACCTTTATCACTCCTGTGGTGTTAACTCATGAATGGTTTTCCACTGGTGGAAACTTCACAGCAGAGCTTGAACACAGGAAGACTGAACTCTTGCCCGGAAATATGTGATAACTTTGAAATGCAAACAACTTGATTTGTTGAATAAACTGTGAGGAATGTTTCCCCTTGTGGAACAAGTGATGTGTTGGGGACAGGACAAGGAGTAGGCTGTATTCTAAATTGAAACAATACATTGACCAACAATTTTACCCTAACCACGGCCAAGTTGTTTTAGTTGCCTCTACTAAAGTTTCAGTCCCCTAAAGCTCACTAAGCCCTCATGAACCTTTTCATTTTAGACACATAAACGCTATGTTATATCATCAAAAAATCTCTTTGTAGTGGGTTGGTTCTCATAGCCCTCTCTTAATACCCGTTGGAACCTATTTGAGATTTTTCTGCAGCTGATGTCAGCTAATGAAAGTGTGTGATCTGTGGACAAGACGAGACTTGCTAGACTTGTCCTTGTTACCAAGTTATTCCTGTTCTTAGTGATTTTAAACATCAGGCTTACGAGTAATATTGTGGTTCTAGTACCTCTCTCCACATGTCTTGACTCGAGAACCAAAGTTGTCAGTGGAGGGGGCATTGAACATGTGGTCACTGTTTCCAAAATAGGACTTTCTGTGTCACTTCTTGTTAGCCAATCAAATACAGTCCTCTCTCTAACAGTTGAGATCGATGGAGGTTCTCTACATTCATCAAGACATTCTCATCACGATGACAGCTCTGAAGGTTGCTTTGTATCTGACTTGTCTTTGCTTGTGGAGAATATGTAAGTTGGGTCTTTTCTGGATATATTTGTATCACAAATGTATATTTATTGTTAATATCATTTCTAATCATTATGAGAAACGTCTATCATTGCATTGATTGTGCACTTTCTTTGTCTCTTTTCTATTCAGCTCTGACAACTAATCTTGAATTGTCCTTGTCTGTGCGTCAAGAGAGCGGTTTTATGTCAGTCAATGTTGGCGACAGCGTGACATTGCGATGTTTCTATGATGCTGACACGGTCTCAGCAATGTTTTACTGGTATAAGCAAACTCTGGGACAGAAACCAAGGCTTATCTCTACCTTCTTTAAACATGATAAAAATGGCACTTTTACTGATGAATTCAAGAACGATCCACGCTTCTCACTGGAAACTAAAAAGGGTAAAAATCACTTGACAATCTCAGATTTGCGCATTTCAGACTCAGCTACTTACTACTGCATAAGTTGCTATGCATACACATTTAAGTTTGCAGAGGGCGCTACTGTCAATGTAAAGGGTTCAGGTTTGAACATCCCACCTTCGGTCCATCAGTCAGCATCTGAGACCATCCAGCCAGGAGGCTCTGTGACTCTGAACTGTACAGTACACACTGGGACCTGTGATGGAGGAGAACACAGTGTTTACTGGTTCAGAAACTCTGAAGAATCTCATCCAGGACTCATTTACACCCATGGAGGCAGGAATGATCAGTGTGAGAGGAAACCCAACACACAAACACACACCTGTGTCTACAACTTGGCAATGAAGAGCCTGAATCTTTCTCATGCTGGGACCTACTACTGTGCTGTTGCCTCATGTGGATACATACTGTTTGGAAACGGGACCAAGTTGGACCTGGCTGGTAAGTACTGTACAATTCTAGCAGAGAAGTAATTATGACTACTGCCATATCAAATTTTACATGAACACAGATATAACTGCTAAAGGTATAGCCTGACCAATATTGGCTTTTTGAGGCTGATGCTGATTTTAAAAATCGGATAACAATATATAATGGCAGATAGTACATTTTTTAAACATAAATACATAACACAAATAAACAATTTTGATATGTATCCCTTTGATTTAGTTTTTATTTTAACTGTGACCAAGATACATGCTGAGACTAGCTCTACTGAAAGGTTTGTAATGTCTGATGCCTGATGTCTGGCTATCTGCAGATGAGGTGAACTCTCCCGACTCTCTTGTGCATTTCTTGAGTGGAGCTTTGATATTCACCAACATCCTGATTGTTTTACTGGCTTTCTTGGTGTGCATGAGGAGCAAGAGAAACATCTGCCAATGTACAGGTAACTGGTACAGTTTTTATCTTATCAACTGGATTCACTGACGATTGCTTTTAAATAAAGAGCTTTTTCTGTGTTTCAGAATCTCAGAGAGTTTCAGCTTCTACTACAACAAATGCAGAGGTGAAATATTATCTATTTAAAATAACCATTCAGTTAACATTCTGGCACACTTAACATCACAGCAGTTAGTTGTTTTGTGGACTGTATTGTGTTTCATTAATATCTTTTTTGTTACCAGGGTTACCAAGATGAAGACAACCTCCATTATGCTGCTTTAAGGGATCACAGGGCCAACAGATCAAGAAAACAGAGGGACCCAGCTATGAGTGAATGTGTGTACTCCAGTGTAAAGCAGTAGAACTGGATGTTGTTTCATTAGTACTTTGGTTTTGTGTAAGATGCATGTTTGTTAACACCTGTTCACATCTTGAGAAGTGATCTACATTTTTCTTACAGTTATAGTTTTGTCAACATTATACATATACATAATGAATGTAAAGCCTTGGGTTGTAGTAAGCTACTTGAACAAGCTTGTGCAATGCCAGTACAGCTGTGTACATGCCTGTACAGTGTTTTTTATGTGCTGGGAAAGGGTCTCATATTCCCACTATCACTATACATGTTGTATCGGACTCTCAGTGCTGGACTGTGGAAAACATGAAATGTACCATTTATATTTTACCAAGCAAAACCTTTTTACCATTGACAACATGTACATGTGTAGTATTAAGCATCACAGAAACCGACAACGTGTCATTGTCTTGATCTGAAGGTACAAGGAATAGAACATCCGCTCCTCTGTTCTGGAAAATACTGTATACCTCAGTCTTTACATGTTTTGTACATGTTGCTACAAACTCACTGATGTAAGAATCATATGGCTTCCCTTGTGGTCTGCAGTCAAACAATGACATGTCTGTATGCTTTGCTAAGGGTCTGACATACGCATATTTACAATCCTCTGCTCACTTTGTTCTTGTGTCTGTGTGGTTTCAAGCAGGATGTCTTCACATTGTAAAGTTGTATTCTACAGAAGCAACTATGCATTTATAATCCTTTAATTTTTTTAGTAGATAATGAATTATTTTTTTCAATGAAACCAGTATATTTAAAAGGCCAGATTCACCGATGTTGTAAGTGAAAAACCATAATGGAAATAAATCTTAAAGGATTTTGTGTTTTAATGTTTTATAATCCATTGTTTTCAACTAAATGCCGTACTGTGAATGTCCATTTTGTGATCTTATCATTTTAACCCAATCACGTTACACTTTGAAAATGTGTGTGTGTGTACAGTGTATAAACTATAAATATCTACAAATATACCCATGTCATGTCAGAAAGGTCAGGGAAGGGTACAGCATTAACACTGTGGTGATATGATGCCTATCGTGGGTTTGAAGTAATTAAAGGCATCGCCACTTTTCTTTCCTCTACTCTCCAGTAATAACCCACTAACCACCATCAGATCAGATCACAATCAGGCAATCACTGCATTGTAGAGACCACGGCAGACATCTGGATTAAATCTCTGGAGGCACTGCCTCCAAGTTAGCTGAACACACCTGGAGATGTTTGCAGGTGGGAGGCCAGTGAGGGATCATGTCCCTGTTGGTGCACTAGCTCCATTGATTACGGGTCAAAAGAAGCAGCTGGTGACTTGGTGTATCAGGAGAGGCACATGGTTGCCCTCACCCTCTTCAAGCCAACAGAGTTAGCAGTGACAAGGACTACAGTGCACAGGGAACTGAGCGTTTCAAGTTAGGCGTGAAAAATTTATAAAACATGAAGCTGCCTTCAACGCTGCTTATTTATACATTCTATCTTGTGTATTAAACCATCTTTTTAATAGAAAACAACCAGTCTAACAACCAGTTAGCTTATGTATTGTAACTATTTCTTGACTGTCAATAGCAGGTTGCAGTGACTGCGCACAACATTAAAAAACCTGTCCTCTTGTTGGGTTTGCCAGCTTTGAGCACTAACATTGAATATGGCCCAGGTAGCTCTTGGAGGTATGGGTGACTAGCTTGCTAGCTAATATGACTTAACATGTAAATGAGACAGTTTGCACTATCCAAGATTTGATCTGTCAGTCAGCATCTGAGACCATCCAGCCAGGAGGCTCTGTGACTCTGAACTGTACAGTACACACTGGGACCTGTGGAGGAGAACACAGTGTTTACTGGTTCAGAAACTCTGAAAAATCTCATGCTGGGACCTACTACTGCGGTGTTGCCTCATGTGGACACATACTATTTGGAAACGGGACCAAGCTGGACTTCGCTGGTAACCAACATTTAAGTAAAGATTGTCTCATTTGTCAAATAGTGATGGATACTTTCTCATCAAATTTCATGAAAAAACTTAAACCTCTGTAATGTCTTCTAATGTTCATCTGCTGATGATTTACATTGAGACATTTTAACCTTTACCCCCCATGCTTTTGCTTTGTATCTCTGTCAGTGCAGCCGCTACTGTGGTTTTCAGCAGGATGTAGAGGTGGTTGAACTCCCACATAGATGCTCCTTAAGCCAAAGACCACTAACAAGTCCAAAAACAGTGGAGTTCTTATTCAGTCACATTTGATCACACAGCAAAGGCTAATACTAACACTAATACCAGCAATGCAAATACTAATACTAGTAAAACTACTGATGCGAATTCTTAGAACACTACTAATGGAAATACTATTTACCCGAATCAGGATGTTTGGCACTTCAGGCCGATGCATCGGCTCGGTCCATATATATTTTTCAGTTTTATGAATAATCAACATTATTATTAATGATGCTTTTTTTTTTTTGACAGGTAGGTAAATTAGCATACCTGCATGTTTCTTTATCTACTAGACATAATGACAGGTCAGTCCATTGCCAAATGTTGGGAAATGCATAATTAGACTCTACTGTATGTCATTATTGATATATGTACTGTATATATCTGTAATTTATTTTTCCCTAATGTTGAATATGATATCAAGATGAAGAGCCATTATTTTATTCATATACCTCCTACAATGTGAATCTTCTCAAGAACCAAACTTGACACTATAGGTGGCAGTGAACATGTGATGATGTTTTCTGAGGAGGACGTACAGTGTCACTTCTGGTTGGCCAATCAAACACAGTCTTGTCTCTGAAGAGTGGAGAAAAGACAGATTCTTTTCATTCAACATTAGAATTTGAACATGATGACATCGCCAAAATTTGTTTTCTATCTGACATGTTTGTTCTTGGAGAAAATGGGTGAGTTGTGTTTTTATGGCTCCAGCAGCTCCACTTTTATTTTATAGCAACTCTTCATGGAAATGCTTCTAATATATTATAATATAATAGTTATGTTGAATTCTGTCAGATTTAATTAATTGTGCATTTTCTTTGTCTCTCATTTCGCTTCAGCTCAGAT
>LKNJ01004393.1:0-13975 GCA_002120245.1 Maccullochella peelii
GTGAAAGAATGGGTCGTTCTAAAGAGCTCACTGAATTCGAACGTGGTGATTAACTGCTTAGTGGATCGACAGAATCAGTTAATCATTTCAGCCCATTTTCCAGCCTCTCAAATGTGAAAATTTGCTGTTTTTCTTTGTTATATGATAGTAAATTGAATATATTTGTTGATCAGACAAACTAAGCAGTTTAAAGACGTCAACTTGAGCTCAGGGAAATTAGAGGGTATTTTTAACTATTTTAAACTTCTTGTCAAGGAAAAAAACGGTTATGAAAAATCAGTTCATCAAGAAAATAATCAGCAGACAAATTGATAATAAAAATTTGTGTTTGTTACTATTAGGGCTACAACTTAGTCATATTATTATATAATTAACATAGTGACCCCTTTCTCTAGGTTGTTCATTGCTCTTAATTTGTAACTTACAATCATAACCAGTACCACTTTCAATCATGTGTTGCACCGTCATTTAGGCATGAACAAAATGGTATTTTTACCAAAAAGGAGTATATATGCCATGGACACAACCTTTTCTCTTCCACTGAATATGAGAATTCAAATGCTCAATTAAAGTGGTAAAAGGTATACAGTGCACCATGTAGCAAAGAACAAGTTTTTCTGGACATGGCACCCACGGAGCTGAATATGTTGCCATTAATGTAAGCTTTACCCAAGAGACAGTGTGATTGTTTTTCACACTTAAAGTAGCACATGTAATAAGGTAGAACAACAACAGCCTGTGCTACTTCTTTCTTCAATGGCATTGTGGGAACAAAATAGAGGTTTTGATCATCATCCTCTTCATGCCAGCCTGTAAAAACAGTGAAAAATGTTTCATCCTGCTTCAATGCTAAATGCTCAACAACGTGGCTATAAGTGAAAAATATCCACATGCAAAAACTATTTCATGCTCCAGTATCTGACTTTATCCAGTGCGCTGTGTGTTTTTGTCAACCTCATATCAGCAGTGTTACTCATGTTTATGGGGGTACTTCATCTTTAAGTGGCTTATCTTGCTTATTCATTGAATTGATAATAAAAATGTGCCACATTCTTCAGTGATGAATGAAGGTATAATTGAGTAAATGTTATAAATCTGTAAAGATGGCTGGTTTTCTTTTGCTCTCCCCTGGCAAATGGAGTCTGTTCAAATGAGACAAATAAAAGGTGTTTGCTGTACAAAATCTGCTTCTAATCAGCATTTATTTATGCACAGCTTACACTTGCTGCCATGGTATTATGGTTAGCCTTTTGCGCTAGCTGTAAAGCAAACATAATTGTGTGCGTCAAACATAATTAGCTATATGCTAGCATCAAACTCATAGGCAGCGCTAGTTGTGGGCTTTATTATTTATTGGTGAGAATATCAGAAACAACACAGTGCAGATCTCATCAAACAAGCAACACAGACTTGGCCCATAGGAAATAGTTGTATTTTTAGTGAAAGAATATTCCAGATGGAAGTCCAGCTCATACCAGCTCTGAATTAAGCTCCTTTGCTGGTTTTGGAATATTTGCAGGGGTACATTTTCAAGGGAGGGTGTTGGGGTTTCTCTGGCTGCTGGTTGGCTAACGTTGCTAACAGCACAGCCAGGATTGAGCAGCTCTGGAGGAGCTAACAGTTGCCTGCTGTGGATAATTCTCTGTAGGTTCATTAATACAAGCGACCCCTTTCACATTGTCATTTCATTCATTGTTGACAATATTTATTATAGCCACTATAAGTAAATACATCTTGCATATGATGTAAGCAACGTGAACTCACCCAGGTGATTCCAGTGCATAGAAGGTTGCTATGGCAATTGGTGGCACTATTGGATCAGATAACTGGAGAATGGGAGAAACAGCAGCAGAATAAAGGAAATCAGACTGGACTTTATATATCAAACATCTGGTAATTTCTTGGTTGGTTTGCAGTTGGACTATTGTCATTCTTGGTGGGGCTATGGCCCCATCTAGCACCACCCTAGCGCTGCCCATGACCTTTGCTTTTTATAGAAATATAATCACTTTTTGGAACCTTGTCAGTTCTGTATATCATGCAGTGTCATGTGTAATACCAATAGAAAAGGCCATCAATAGACCACTGCTGATCCACAGAAATAGATTAAAAGATCATTCCAGTGTTTTTTTGAATCCTTTAGTCCATTAACACACAGCGCCAATATATGTAGCATTTTGAAAATAGTCACCTGACACCAGAAAAGAAGACGGTGAACACAATGACATAGGCCGTGTTTACACCTGCCGTGGGTGAGCCGATCACAAGTGAACAGCTGTAAGTACAGGTGTGATTGCACCCAAGATGCATTGAGATCCGATTGCTCAGACCACATTCGGAGGTGATCTGGGCCACACATGGCCATATTCTTTTAGCAGTGTGTACGCAAATGTGTCCTGGGCCACACTGAAAGACCGCCTACTCAACTGATGTCCTCTGCGTAAGCGGATGTACGTACTCATTTGTGTGCCAATGGGATCATATTAAAGTGCGAAACAACAAGAAACAGAGATATATTGCGAGTGCATCAAACAAAATGAAAAATAGACCCAGTCTGTATTGTATTGATTTTGCCCACGCGCCAAGGTCTTTGCAAACTACTCATTCTTCTTTTAATTTCCGACAGAGTAGGCACAGGAAGTGCAGTGGTGCCTCCCAACGGTTAAAAACGACGCATTTGGTCTTTGCAAATGGAAATGGTGTACATGTTTATTTGCATATTGAGCGGGGAAGTGAGATCCAATCACAAGTGGCCACTCACGATGCATGTGGAGACGCTGAAGAGCTGTCCACTGTGATCAGATCACCTAAGACACATGTTAATGCCAGGTGTAAACATGGCCATAACCACATGTATACATTTTTTCAATTCAATAAAATAACTCTGGACACTATGCTATACTTGTGCTATACTAAGTAGAGAACATATTACGAACCCCAAAAGGTCCACAAAAACACCTGTAATGTGTCACACACGGATGAAGCAGAGCTGTTACAGATCCCATAGACTAGTAACTGAGCTAATCTCATCCCACCAGTTAACATAATTTCACACTTCATGCAGAGGCACAGAATAGACTTTGATGATTTTGTCTGACTGTGTGGTAAGACCCCCAAAACCTACCTATCTTTAATTACAGTCCTGTTCATTACCATGAGCAATAATGGCACATCAGACAGTCCGCCATCACTTAATAGATCCAGAGACTTCCATTAAATCTGCCTCTGTCAGTCCACTGAAGCTCTACAGCATATTTAAATTCAGAGCAACCCTTACAGCTAGCCTGATGTAATGGCTGGGTAAACAGAGTGACAATAAACAATTACTGTTTATTAATTTTACTGAAGGTGTCCTGGATGGCAACTGAGAAGACAGTGAGGAGATGGGCAGTGTTTGCAGACTGCCCGCTGGCACAACAGATACAGAGAAACCTGTCATCTCAGATGCTGCTCTCTATTTTTATTTTATTTTTTTCATTTTAAACTACCATTATAAGCATAGTGGGATTTCGTTTTTGGCAAATTTCAGCGCTGTGCATTTATGCTTGTCTGAGGTCTGTCTCATGTCTGCAAGTTTGTACAAGGACATGAAAGTATGTCCCTTGAGAGGAAGAAACAAAAATTGCATGTCATTGTAAAAAGAGGTTTGCACAACAAAACAATGGGTGAATGAAATGGAGAGCTCTCAAAATGTCAGACCAAAGTCATTTCTTTGACATTTATTCAAACTCCAAATCCACAGTTTTTCAGTGGAATGGCGTCAAGTGCCCTCGCTTGTTATTTCATACCACTTATAACATTCGTGTATCTCCTTAAACTACCCTAAACACCCGTAGTTTCCTCAGATCAAGCTGGTAAATGTATAGATTAAATAAAGATCACACTCTGAATTAATTTTAGAACCCCAGGCATTAACAGGACAATACACACTGTATACATTCTTCTACATAGGGCTTGTTTGATCATAATCTCCATCTTGGAAGCTTGTTTATAGACTTATACGGTGTCTGTCTTCATGTTGATAATTGCAGGGCTTCATTAACATTTGACAGCGCTGTAGCTACAGCTTGGGAGCACCGCGTTTGATGGATGTCTCCTCTGTTAATTGACGCTTCGGGATTTTGCGCAAGAGGGAATCTGCCCCCCGGGCTGCGCGGGTCAAAGATTGAACTTCATTTTCAGGCAGGAAACCTAATAACGCTCACAAAAGGATCTTTGGACTTTATATATTCTTGAATGTTCTGAAAATTGGATGCCGCGACTAGCATTCTTAACCTGCTTTAAATAACGCTTCAAAAGAGTGGATTTAAGCTTTATGAAGGACGATGGCTGGTTCAATGTCGAGAGGAGGTGATGCGGCAAGGAGGAGACTCCAGCTCTGGCTGGATCAAGTGGCTCTTTTTGCTCAGTGTTTTGCTTGTCATCACTCTGTTACAATGACCTCAATACCAAGAGCATACTTAATATTCATTCCTTACTTTGTCATACAGATTCTGTATATAGTAGGCATATCTGTATTTCATGGTTACATGCTCTACGACCACAGCTCAGATATATGACCTTCATAAATATTCATCATTCTCCCGTACAAGGCACAAAATAGACACTTAGTAGAATATTCAGTGATAGGCTAAATCAGAAAAAGCATCAAGAGAAAAAAAATATTTTACTGTAACACCCATACATACTGATGCATTGATCAAAGAAGACCCAGCGGCACAACAATCAATATTTTATCCGCAGAATTGCTGTTTGATCAGAAGCCCTCTTTAAGGAAAACATCAGAAATAGCAATAACATACAAAAGTTAAAGGATAAGAGTGGCAATTTTCTATATTTTTCCTCTTGTCAGAAAATCCCATGAAAAGACCCAAATCAACAATGAACTACTAACATGTATTGTGTGTATCCTAAGCCTGATATATCGTTTTCCTCGGAGAGCTCCATTGTTGACCAAAAATTATAATAATTAATTATAATTAAAAACACATCAGTGAGCCACACTGTTGCACTGTCACATGTTCCTGCATCACCATGAACACACACTGTAGTTTGTTTTGACTCAATCCCACATACACCGTCCTGCTGTCTCAAATACTCACTACAGCACCAAATGTGGATTCATCCACACCTGAAAATAGTCCCCAACAAATGCTCTATTTCCTCCTAAAATGACACTATATATTTGCAAGCCTAAATTTTGCCTTTAGTAGTATTTGCCTCACACAGGATGGTAAAGTCAGAATGTAGGACGTAACCCTTTATGTAGCAAAGCCAAAAGTAATTTTTATCCTTTATCCACTCACCCCATCATTATGTGTTTGGTCTCCTTTTCCATCTTAAAAAAGACAAACAACAACTACAGTATGTCTTCACCAGGAGTTCATTAAGTCATGTTAATTACAGTGGATTTAGTGTTAGTTTAGCGTGTTACTTTGTGTTGCTGCAAGCTTCACCATTCCTGGCTTGCTTTTGTAAAAGAGTCTGATTTCTTTGGCTTTGCAATATCTCACGACTCCAGAGTGGCTCTGACACAGCTTTTTAGTGCAATTAACAGCTGATAACAGATAATTAAAGTTGCCATTGTTTGTGTGAAACAGCGCTGCAAATTTACCTGGGCTGTGGGGAAATATCCATGGGTCTATATTTATCTGCAACCAAACAGTTGATGATCCAATCTTTTGTTAGATGCAAAACTAATTCACATTTGGAGATAAAATTTGTTTGGCCCTTTGTTTTCTGATGCACAGTATTATAGTTCTCTTTCTAGTACTGGCAATACAGTGGTATTTTGTTGTTTTTACTTTGGAATATTTTAGTGAGCGACAAAAAAGAGAACTGAATGTCTAATGAAGATAAACAGGTTAATTCTTGTGCTGAAGTCCATTAGAAGCAAGTTTTGTCTGCAGACATACAAATAAAAAAACACAGTGGGTAAAAATGCACAGGGCTCTTACCGTTAATCTTTGATCTGAATGCTTGAAGTGATGCCCCATTTGTTTTCACTTTTGTTCCTGTTGCATATTTAATCTGGGAACACTTTTGGGACAGAGGTCGTGCTACAAAGCTGATATCACAGGTGACACTATATTTCAGGGTGCACGTAGGACTCTTACAGTAATTTACATTCAAATCAACACAGCAACTCATGAGAAATGTGTTTGCTTTGCAGCAGATTCATAATCCTTCTGTGCACCAACAATTCCCCAACTTCCCCATCAAAGCCAAGAACGAACTGGAAAAAAAGCAGAGGCACTTTCCCTCTTTGAAAAGCAGAATAACCATCCCCTGCCTCCCTCATTTGCCTCAGCTAAGCACACATCCGAGCATGCATTACATCCCATCTGTTCATTTATACACAATAATCATTCTATATAATTTATACAGGTCTTGTCCCTGTAAACTATCCACACATTGATCCCTTATTAGTTTTGCTCAGATTGTGTAATGAAGCAGCAAAGGTTTCCATTATGATTCAGTCGACATGCCTGCAGGCAGACTGTCTCTGGATACTATCTCTCTCTCTCTTGATTGCTTCAACTCTCAGCAAGTAGTTTTTTGTTAGAGAAATAATGTATTGATCTGCAACAAATGAGACAGGATTCAAGGTTAATGAGAACTGCTGCTCTTAAGGACTGGTGCAGTGACAATGATCCGTTCCTCTAATCTTATGATGCATGGTGTCAGTGTAAATTTAGCAAAATATTGTGACTCTCTGTGCTTTGTAACTTTGTGAACACACCCTGTGAGAAATCTTTTGTGGTTTTCAAGACTCTAATGAATTTGCATATGGTGTGCAGCTCTGGTTAATGCTCATGTTGAATAGTACATGTAGTTTCACAGAGCCCTAAAGTGTTCAATACAAAATTAAATAATAAATCATTATGAAGTAATCATGAATAAATTGTTTACAATGTACACTGTAAATCATTTTAAGCTGGTTCCCCTCCTGCTGCAGAGTTCACTGGACTTGAAAATAATTGCTTCAAAGTCATCTGAGTTTTGAAAATGTCAAACAAACTGAAGTTCACTGAAGATATTAAGTTGAATAACTGTTCAGTTCAGACCGCCCTGCCAAAAATATGGCCGTATAGGTCCTCTGTGCATGCAGGTTATTACGTTCCTTATTTATGTGTATTGTTAGGCAATGACCTCTAGTGGGCGTAGTAGTTATGATGACAGCAAAGGAGGAAGTTCGGTGAGGTAGCATAAAGAGTGACAAGGTCTGCGTAGGGAGAAGGCTGGGGTGGATGGATGGGTCAAACACAGGACTTAGTCAACGTTGACTTCATTTAACTGATGTAAGTTACGTAAGTTAATTCATTGAGAATTAATTCAATACTAACCATCATGGTTCAAATTGTTTTCATTATTATGAGAAGAAACAAACATGACTTAAGGTGTATTAAATACACACAGAAGGTTTCCATCATATATGTTTTTTTCAAACTACAGAACAGAGGGCTCTCTGGAGGGAAGTCTAATACGCTGATGAGTTGAATGAACTTTCAGCAGCACATTCATTCAACTCATCATTTCAAGTCACATCAACTCATGTTTATAAGTTCTGAAGTGGTCTGAAAATAATAACAAGAAATTTAAAGTTGAAATAACTTCAAGTTAATAAAAAACAAAAGATTAGTTGAAGCAAGAGGGTTCTCAGTTCGACCCCACCGGTCGGCTGGGGCCTTTCTGTGTCCGCGTGGGTTCTCTCCGGGTGCTCCGGCTTCCTCCCACCATCCAAAGACATGCAGGTTAGTTGATGATTCTAAATTGCCCGTAGGTGTGAATGTGAGTGTGAATGTTTGTCTGTCTCTATGTGTCAGCCCTGTGATTGACTGGCGACCAGTCCAGGGTGTGCCCCGCCTCTCGCCCAATGTCAGCTGGGATAGGCTCCAGCCCCCCCGCGACCCTCTGAGGATAAGCAGTATAGATGATGGATGGATAGAGATTAGTTGATTATACTTAATTCCTGTATGAATAAACCAATGAGTTGTGAAATAATTAAAATGAATAAAACTCTACACATTATTATGAAATGTTATTTCATAATTCTTATTTTCATAGTAACATGGTTAATTGGACTTTATTTATATTTATTGATATGATTTTTTGTTTTAAAAAGCCATTTTTCACTTTCACTTTCGTGCCACATTTTATTTCACTATGTAGTTTTTCATACTGTCACTTTTCATGCCAGTGGAGTTGTCAGCACTCACCGCCCCCTCACCTTCATTCATTTATTAATATTGAACACACAACTCATCTTTACAGTACATGTAAAGATGAGGAAGCAAGATCACATATGTTTTGACAAGTGGTTATCATGAGAAACCAGAACATTGATATTGTATGTCATCACTTTTTATTCACCAACAACATTAAAATCCCCATTAGAAGCACCTAGAGGTTTCCCAGTAGGAAAATGTGCAATCTGTCGAAACTGTGTGCAAACAATTAACATGTGCTACAAGGTAGATGGCATGTTCTTCTATATTTGTTTGATGTGTGCATATAGGTATAAGACAAATCAACTGAATATAGCTAGGGATGAAGGTGTTGCCATTTTCCAAGTTTACCAGGTTATTCTGAGGAGAGAAGGTTTTGTGAGGGAATTAAGAAGTAGGTTTCTTTTGTGCACTTCTGTCTACAACGGTTTCCTCCATGTCCCTTCTGGGGCTCTGTAGAATTTTAACCTAATGGTGGAAAGGTGAGGGGGTCACCAAAATAAGCAGGAATCATGCTCTTAGGACTACAAATATACACAGCTAACTTTATGGAAATCTGACCAATTGTTGTTGTTGAGGCTGCTCTCTCACTGTGGACCAAAGTGTATAACAATCGAGATGTCCTACCATCAGAATTAGTTCTGTTTGATGTAAAATGTAGCATTGAGATTGTAAGAAAAGCTTGGTCTTGCTATCCACATCTTAACGTTGAGATCTGTGATTTTTTATTACATTTTTTTTATGGGTTTTCACCCGGATTATACTGCTGTCCAAAGGCTAACCACAGTAACTATATTTTTGGTCGAAATTGAGTTCAATTTTGCTTTGTTTTAGAGAAAATTTTATAAAAACTGCAGTAACTACAAAATCTGACTCAAAACCAATGTATGTACCAATCTCTAATTTGTTATTAGATTGCATGATTTAGGGTAGATTAAGCTTTCTTAGAGCAGAAAACAACAACATTGTAGTTACTGCACTTTGCCCCTTTGCATTGCTGTTAGAAATATTGAAAGCAATGCAAAGGCAGAGTGCAGTAACTACATTTGGGGTCAAAGGTCAAATCAGCCGTCATGGTTTTTGGCCATAAAAATTGCCTCATGAATACAAGTACAATTAGTGCAATATAACTTATATACCTATAACGCATTTGGCTGACCAGTTAAAATACTTACGTTCATACGTTTACTTTCTCTCAGTTTTACTCTTTGCGTAGTTGCTGCAGTTGGGCTTTGTAGGGCAGTATAAGGACATCCCTGTCTTAATAATCTCATGGATGTCCATGTCCATTGCATCTCTCATTGAACTTTTTGATTGTTTGGCATCATTATAGTTTCATTTCATATTATGTACACCTAGGGAAAAATAAATAGGATGTTATTATAGGCTATTATTGATGCACAAAACTGATGCCCTCTTACATTACTTTTGTAGCAGTAGGATTACATTAATTCTAGGGTGAGGTTTTCCCGATATCTTCATGCTAAGATCGACTGTAAATCCACATTTTAAAGCTGATATTTAAAATTGATAAAAAAATCTTCCTGGGGGGGCATGTCCCCGGTCCCCCTAGGGGCTTCACATCTTTGTCACCTTTTTCCACCCTGATGAGTTTGCACCCCTGGACATACTTGACTATTTACTACCTACTATAGAAATGGGATCTTTTTAAATGATATCCTTTGCAGGGAGGGGGAGAGAGAGGCTCAGAGTGGTTCACACAGAGAGACAGACAGACAGACAAACAGACAGGGAGAGTGCATCTTAGCATTCAGTGCTTGCTGTCACCATCATTATAGTGAGACCAACCAAACTTGCCTTGCCTTCCCTGCAGTGCGGCACTGAAGGGTGCAGTCACCGACATGCTTTCGCAACTTTCTCCCCCCCCGTCCCCCTCTCCACCAAAAGCTCCCACAGGCCGTATCCTAATACTATGTTGTGCCTTTTATCCCCGCCCCCCCACCAGCACTCTCCCATTCCCTTTCTGTTGACTGCGACCTCCTCCCTCTTCCGCCTGCTTTTTACTGTGAAATGGAGCCTTTCTCAATCACACAGCGCTGTTGGCCTGCTCTTTATTTCACTCGTCTTTTTTTGTTCCCTCTCTTTCTCTCTGGCTGGGAGCTTATCTGAGAGGCTCAGCTGCTGGTCGACTGTCCACAGAGAACCCCAGGCCACAACAACAACAAAAAAAGAAACTACTGGCAAATATAGCTACTCTTTGGCGTGGCTTCATTTATGTTAAGAACTGAGACACTTCAACTATTTACCGTAACCTCAACTTGAAATGTGGAAAACGATAAGCTCCCCTCTTCAGCTGGCATGATGCATCACTGAAATGCCACTGAAATTGAGTCAGGGGAGGTGATGGCTGTGTTTTTCTGATTGTTTTTTTTTAGGAAAGTGGGGAGGTAATAATATGTGTGCTGTCCAATGAAAACCATATATCTCCAAAATTTCTCCAAAAACCAGTCTTGTTTTAAGCCCATGACGATGCATTTTAGACAGTTTGTTGGATTTTTAAAAGGTTTTATTAACCTGAGAAAAAGTAAATTTGTGGCCACCAAATACTCCATGTAGGGGGCCACCAAGTTTTATCCCTGTACTGCGAGCCTTTGCCAAAGCAACGTTACATTTCCACAAACATCCTGATTCCTTCGTACCTTTTAGTTCAACATTCTATCTACGCGAGGAAGTGAGACTGTGAACTAAGAGACTGTGAGAGAAAATATGTACCATATGTTTACAAAGAACTTGAGCTTTCAATTTAAATGAATTATTATAAAAATATATTTTCATTCAAAGTTGTGTTAAATTGCCTTTTCTGGATTGCCTTTTAGAGGCTTGGTGGCCTCTGGGACCAGTGCTTAAAAATTTTAGCATCTATCCCTGTTAAGTAAAAAACTTTTCATTTATGTCTACTGGTGCCTTAAGATGACAAAAGACTACAAAAGGTAAACTTTTCTGAGGTATTGCGATGATCAAGCAAGCATGTTGGCTATGGAGGAGTTGGAACCTCAGACCTTTTTGTTTGCAAGGCAGCTGATCTAACAACTGAGCTTGGTGACAACTGAGATTAACCCATCGCACAAGCCTACACCAACACCTGTGTGAGTTGGAAAAACTATTAATAGCGCTTAGATATCAAATTAAGGGAGAAACAGTAACTTACAAAAATCCTAAGTATAGATTCAGTCTTCTTTTCCAAAGGCAGTGTACATATGTATATATGAGTGTCTGACATCTCACTATCAATCAATTACAATCTAAAGAGAACATTGTGGTAGTGAGAGAAGTTGTTGAAATTTCCTTGCCATGAAAACCACAGCCCCCTTTATTGGTGACATCTACTGTACGTTAGCTTCCTCATAGAGATTCAGGAAATCAACACATTGGCTGGGGTGACTGTTTTTATAAGATGGCTATGGCCACAGCTGGATATTTCAGGGTTATTAAAGTGCAGTCCGACTCCCGGGCCCCACCCACCACGTCCACTGTGGGCACCCCACTCAGTCTTATAGCATGGCCAGACTGAAATCTGCCTGATGAAATTTACTCAGATGGTATGGCCAAAAGGTGAATAGAACTGAAAATAGCGTGGGTAGGGTTTTAAACATTAACCTGCAGGAGCTAGCGTGGCTAGCGGGCTAACAACAGCAGTCCACAAAGTTCTAATTTATATGTCTGTATGTTTGTATGTCATTAATCTCTGTCACTGTCCTTGCACTCACTGCAGCCAAACAGGATCCTTTCCATTTTGCCATGCATTGATAAAACAAGAATACAAACAATCAATATCCTGAAGAGTGAGGTCAATCCCACCTCCTCTCTCAAACTGACTGGATGTTGGAGAGCCTCACAGTTTCGCATGTCAAAATTCATTCAGATAGAACTCTGCACAAAGCAGAGAGGGCAAGTCAATTAATGACGGGAAGCGAATGTGTCTTGCCTGGTTCTGCACAGAAATAAATGGGAGGCTAATTCCTGTCCGAGTACACCATTACACCCTGCTCTGCACCACCCCAGTGGCTGGCCTACCTTCCGGTCCCCGCCCATTGCAGTGACAACATGCCCACCTTACCCATGCCCCCCCCTGACAAGGTTTCCCCCACATACAAAAAACTGAAAAGGTCAACACACCGCACTGTTGCAGTGCATAAGAAGCATCTTATTCCAGACACTGATGGAGTCTAAAGAAGAAAATCCTATATAGGCTATATAGTTTTGTAATCTGAACCTCCTGTGTCACTCTTCACATTCAGTTCCTGTCCGGTGTTTTTCTCATTACCAGAATTTAATTTCTAGTACTGAAAACAAATTTGCTACTCAGTGTGGGTGAAGCGCTCTCTATGCATCCCTTCTTTGAAATCTCAGCTAATGAGGCAGCTGTATTTTATATACTGTAGACATCTTCCATAATAGCTTTAACCTTGTGACCTCATTTATTGTTAATACAACACTCGAAGCGATGACGATAAACACAATTTACTGATGAATATCCAGACTGAAAAAGAGAACATCAGCATAATGCCCTTGGATCGATTGACCCTGTAATTTCATTCTCCAAGCCACCTTCCACCTGAATCAATCTCATCGATGGTCCCTTCGATGCCCATGAAGAACGGGGAGCTGACATCAATACTGCTTCATTCCCAGGCGTTCAGTATGTCAGCTGGACAAATACTTTTCTAAGAGATGATCCGGCCAGCACGTCTGCCGGGAGGGCGTGTTCTACCATACAGGAGCTGTCATTTATCATCAGTATACTTAATGTAGTGATTTGATGTTGTTAGCTCCTAAAATGCACTGCCTTAACTCCCATGCGTTAGTCAATAGAAATTGTTGCCTAATTTAATTTCACAATGTTTATTATAGTCAATAGTAATGTCACAGTATAGAATTAATGTGAGTTACTAAAACCAGGTGTAACTGTGCTTTCATTACAAACTTGCATTTTTGACCCCACATGCTGGTGGAAACCTAGAGCAAGACACTGAGTTTAGTGGGTTTAGTGTCCCGATCCAAGGGCATTATGTTGATGTTCTTCTCTTTTTCAGCCTGGAATTTCATCAATTCAATTCAATTCAATTCAATTCAATTCAGTTTTATTTATATAGCGCCATATCATAAAGTTATCTCAGGGCGGTTTTTCATATAGAGAAAGTCTAGACCGTACTGTTTACATTTAAGAATTCCCATCATGAGCAAGCATTAGGCGACAGTGGCAACGAAAAACTCCCTTTTAACAGGCAGAAATATTGAGCAGAACCAGGCTCTGGGTGGGCGGTCATCTGCGTTGACCAGTTGGGTTGAGAGAGAGGAGAGGGAGAGAGCGAGGGAGAAAGAGAGAGAGAGAGAGCATGAGGAAAGCGAACATGCAGTAGCACAGCACAGTTCAGTTCTACATACAGATGTAAAGCAACAGTGGAAATAGTATTAATGTTAATACAAATAATACTTTTAGCAATATGGTAGTAGTAATACTAATGATAAGTCGAAAAGCAACAGCAGCAGCAGCAGCTGCCGAGCAGCAACACGGGGGCAGCAGGTGGCCCGCGCCACAGATCCAGGCTCCGCAGCTCTGCAACCACAGATCCAGACTCCGCAGCTCCGCAACCACAGTTCACGACTCCGCAGCTCCGCAACCACAGATCCAGACTCCGCAGCTCCACAACCACAGATCCAGACTCCGCAGCTTCGGAGGCCGAAACACTCAGAGAAAGCAACAGAAGGAGAGAGAGAAAGAGGAG
>LKNJ01004393.1:14185-94797 GCA_002120245.1 Maccullochella peelii
CCTGATAATAGGGAGTTGCAATAATCCAGTCTAGACGTAACAAATGCATGGACTAGTTTTTCTGCATCTTTTTGAGACAAGATATGCCTGATTTTTGCAATGTTACGTAGGTGAAAAAAGGCAGTCCTTGAAGTTTGTTTTATGTGGGAGTTGAAGGACAAATCCTGATCAAAGATAACTCCGAGATTCCTTACAGTGGTGTTGGAGGCCAGGGCAATGCCATCTAGAGTAACTATGTCTTTAGATAATGTGTTTCGGAGCTGTTCAGGACCAAGAACAATAACTTCGTACATCAGTAAATTGTGTTTATCGTCATCGCTTCGAGTGTTGTATTAACAATAAATGAGGTCACAAGGTTAAAGCTATTATGGAAGATGTCTACAGTATATAAAATACAGCTGCCTCATTAGCTAAGATTTCAAAGAAGGGATGCATAGAGAGTGCTTCACCCACACTGAGTAGCAAATTTGTTTTCAGTACTAGAAATTCAATTCTGGTATTGAGAAAAACACCGGACAGGAACTGAACGTAAAAAGCAATACAGGTAACTTTTTGTGGCCACGGGCCATAGGGCCATGGTTAATGTCGAACCCTGTTTAAATTCTGGTATTATGTCCTACTGCATAGTTCATTGCTATCCAGTAAAAAACATGTGTTTCATATTTGGTCATTTGTTAGGTTTAAATCTTGTTAAAAGTTGAGAAAACTCTTCTACATCTCAGGTTAATAAAACCTTTTTAAAAATCCAACAAACTGTCTAAAATGCATCCTCACAAGCATAAAACAAGGCTGGTTTTTGGAGACATTTTTGGAGATTATGGTTTTCATTGGATAGCACACATATACAGTATTATTACCTCCCCACATTCCTAAAAATATCAGAAAAACACAGCCATCACCTCCCCTGACTCAATTTCAGTGGCATTTCAGTGATGCATCATGCCAGCTGAAGAGGGGAGCTTATCGTTTTCCACATTTCAAGTTGAGGTTACGGTAAATAGTTGAAGTGTTTCAGTACTTAACATAAATGAAGCCACGCCAAAGAGTAGCTATATTTGCCAGTAGTTTCTTTTTTTGTTGTTGTTGTGGCCTGGGGTTCTCTGTGGACAGAGACCATGGGGTTTAGTGTCTTGCTCAAGGACAAGGGCAGCTGCAAACACACATCTGAACATACTCTTATTCAAGCATTATTATCCCCTGAATTAAGCCTGGATTATACTCCCAAGCAGATATGTACTTGGACAACTGCGGACACCACGGATGCATAGTAGTTCTGTTTACTACTTTCTGGAGTCCGCTTGGAGAACGCATTCCACACCTGCACAGTAGATCGGCGTCTACAGGAAGACAAATTCCAGATCAAATCAAAATGGTGACATCCTTGCAAGAAGAAGAAGAGCTGCAGCTAAGAAGATATAATAACTGTCCGATTACTGGCTGAAGACAATTTAAAATACTTGCTTCTGCTTCTGATAAAGCAGCTGGCCTCCATGTGCTCATGGGGCAGAAGTTTTTCCAGCATGTCTGCCACCATCATACCAAAGTGTTGTTCCTCCCTCTGACTGTCCTTGTCTTTGTTAGTTTGCTGGAGCTGGTGCATGATAGCATCCTCAACGGGTGTGGAATGTGATTTTTCTTTTCCAGGATGTGGCGGGGGAATACAGGACACTAGGAGGATGTGCTGAGTGGTGAATGCAGTGCTGCTCTGGGTGGCAGAGATTCAGTCACTGGTGGCGGTGTTGGAGCGCTCCTTGGGGAAATGAAAGAGTCTTCATCATCATTGTCTATTGTTTGCACGAGCAGCATGGATGTGTCCCTGCCATCTTCTGGCTGCAATACATTAATATCAGTTTGTCAGCATTGTGCAGTGGTGAAAAAAGTACTCTGATATTTTACTTAAGTAAAAGTAGCAATACCACAGTGTAGAAATATTCTGTTACAAGTAAAAGTCCTGCATTGAAAATGTTACTTAAGTAACATAGTAAGTTAATAAGTACAAAAGTATTTGCATCAAAATATATTTTGAAAAGTGAAAGTACTCATTTTCCATTTCAGAATAATATATTTTATATTACTGGATTATAATTAGTGATACATTAATGTGTTCATTGCTTTAATGTTGCAGCTGGTAAAACAAACATAAAAGTCATAAGTTCAAATTTGATTCACATTACCTCTACTGGAAAGTTGGAGTCTGTGTTCCAGTGCCTTCACAAATCAGTCTGTGAAATATTTCCACTTCTGCCGACACACACTTTCTTCTTTTCCCAAACTCTGGGCAATTTCCTTCCATGAATTGTTGCACATTTGATTGTCTTTATGTTGTTTTAAAGATGAATTGCAGTGATGCAGGTAGCGATGGATCTCTTTACACAGCCTCTCTTCAAAAACAGCGTCCAATTTGGTTTTCTAGCGCAGGCGCAGTTGGAGCCCTTGTAGCGTATTGGCCATGGATGTCCCAAGCCCCCAGGAAGTGCATCGGGCTTTGAAGCCAATTTGGCATACTGGCCAAACAGTGTAATTACAACTTCTGGGTCTGTCACATGATGCACACTGGCCCCAAGAGACTTTTTCCCATAGACTTACATTGTGAAAGAGGCGTCTGTAAATCAGCAGATAACTTTTTTGAGGTACATCAACTTCCCAGGACTAATTTAAATCATTATTTCCTAAAAGTTGTAAAATTCCCTAACAGCCGAATCCAGAGTTATAGAGTCACTGCCATTCATGTGAGTGAGCCAGAGACCGAGCGGTTGGGAGGCGGGGTTAAAGGAAACGCTAGTGTGCTTGCTCTATGGGCCGCACAGTGCTCAAGCTATGAGGAAGAGCCGGGTAATTTCATACCCGGAAGGGCTTCATGCGCCACCGAGCAACTTTAATAGGAATGAACGGGGCCCCGCTTCCAACGCTGTATCCAGTTCTTTTTATACATCTATGGGATGTCCACACAGAGCATTGTGAGTATACCCTCTGATGACGAAATGTACGTCACACGGATCCTTGCGTACTTGCAGTCGGGGAAAGTATAAATTGGGCTTAAGGCTGCATTTGTACAGTCTTTATTATGCATAGGCATTTGTCTATATTGCACAAAGTCATTTGATCCATTGTTAATTTAAAAATATTGATAAGGGGCAGCTTTACAGGAGTAATGCAAGTCACTACAAAGAAGTGAATAAAAGTACTCACAGAGAGAAAAGTAAAGAAACCAAAAAATTACTAAATAAATGGCAATAAGTGGCAATCACCACAGAGTGTTATAATATAATATTTAAGCATTAATAAAAAAGACAAAAAACTTTATGAAGTCTGACATTAGATGAAGTTATGTTTTGAGAACATAACATCTATTTATTGATTATTATTATTATTAAAGAGAACTTAAGTTTTTCCATTCACTTGGAGCCAGTGTGTCATGGCATTTAATACTGTAGTGGCTGGTACACCCACATACATATACATATAATACACTTTATAAATCCAGTTCATATCTAGGTAATTGTTTCATTTGTCATAAAAATGTATGTCACAATAACTGTTGAGTGTGTGAGTCGCTGTTCTTGCTTGGTCCTTTAATCTCCACTTTGATTAACATCAAATGTACACAATTCTGTCGGTTCTAATTTTGTTGTGACATTTTTCACTAATTATAACGGTAAAACACATTTTTTTCATAGAGTGCATTTTCTTCTATTTGCGTGTCTTTTATTCTTGTGCCTCGTGGGTGAAATAGTACTTTTCAAGCTGGTTGTAAAGAAGGAAATATGTGTAGAACATACTGCTCTGATGTTGCTGCACTCTGTATCTCTTTCATCTGTGCGCTGTTTGAGAGCATCTGCAATAGCATCTCCTTCCTTTTTCTCACATTCATCACCACCTAAGACGTCTGTGTGCAAAATGAGATTGATATAGGCGGCCTGTGTGAAATCTTCATGTAAAAAGCAATCGGCTCGCTTTCAAATGCAGTTTTTTTTTGCTTTTGGGGCAGTATACGTCCAGATGCTGATGAAACGCCTGAGATCCGGCTGGATTTGGGATTGCAGTCAGGTGAAATCACTCAATCTGTTATGAGACATCAGCGGCATTGACTCGGGTGTTTAGTATTCCACAGCGTCCCCCTGTTTGACTCTGTTTGTCGTCCAGGCTTTGTTACAGCCTTTGTGGGACGACAACAGCACTTTGAAGTCCATGTCTGCTTCACGTTGCCACAGTCAACACAAAGCAGAATCAGTCAGACTGCATCATTTAGTGTAACTCTTCTTATTGCCCCTCGCAATTTATTTGCTTTCACTATTTCGGAATTACTTATTCTACGGCTCTCTGACTTTGAAAGCCAATTGTAAAGCTGTCGGTGTACACTGAATACAGAGCATATTACTCTATTCATGAAGTAAACTGATGAGGTGAATCCAGGTAGAAACCATTATTCCTGATTGATTCCCCTTACTAAAATTAAACTGATCACAAAGGAGGAGGCATAAAGAGAAGTAGATAAGTTGGCTTTGAGATGTGGATTATGCGAAAGCACCCGCAACTTTTGTAAATTTAGCATGTATTTATGCTAAAGGGACAGAAATCTTCTATGGCATCAGTGTGTGACAGTGCTGTTGCCGAGTGTGACTTTCAGGCCTTTTCACACCTAACCTGTTTGGTTCAGTTAAAACAAACCCTGGTGCGTTTGCCCGGTTAGTGCGGTTCGTGTGGGCAGGTGTGAACACAGTAATGGCACTTGAGTGCGGACCAAAACAACCGCACGGAGACCCTTTAGAGGAGGTGGTCTCGGTCCGGTTCCAAATGAACTATGGAGCGGTTCATTTGTGGCGGGAACTTGATCCAGCCTCGATCCGATCCAACTACCAGGTGTACTCCACAAGTTTGAGCTAAACGGCTCCTGTAGCCAGATGAGCTTTGCATTCTGCTCAGTCATCTGAAGGCAGCACGTCTTCTTTACGAAAACAGTATAGTATTTTCAAGATATTTCCTCAAAGTGCATTGGGCATCCTGCTGGTATAGTTTTGCTGGTATATTCCCCAGATAATTACCACTGTTATGAGCAAATGCCAACTGTGCCGTTGCTCTATGTTAAATTGCAGAGCAATGTTTCTCTCACAGAAATATGCACTAGTCCAGAACACAGGACCTTCTTCCTGTATTTACGTTCTTGCTCCCATCCCAGAGACATCTGACCAATAAGCGGAGTGAACATTCTCACATGGTTTGGAGTGATGCATTTTAGTTCACTTGGATTTTTCTCTGTGTGAAAAGAAACCAAACCAAGGGGAAAACGCTCCAAGTTTACAAACTCATCAACTGATTCGGACCAGAGCAAACAAACTATATGTGTGACAATGCCTTTTGAGACACAGCATGGGAGGATTCACAGGTACACATTAAAATTAGATTTCCATGATCATGCGGGCTCTTTGCAGTGGCATGCTGAATGATATATCCTGTTAGGAACAGGCGTCGCTACGAGTGCTGCCACGTCAAATGAGAAAAACAGGAGTTCACTTGGCAAAAGCCAAATCAGCTGCTGGCCTGAATGGCATTCAGTAGGCGGTTCCAATTAAAGGAAAAAAAAATGTAAATTATAAAAAACTCTCCCTTTTACTGTTATAACCTCATTGCTGTAATGGACTATAATTAAATGGAGAAAATGAAGTGCTGCAGCAGATGCAATTGTTTATTCTCCATCCTATTTGGTAAAGATAAAGGCCATGCAGGGATAATAGTCTAGGCCCTCCCTCTTGGTATTAAATAGCTTCAAGTTTAATTTCAAAATATTCCCCTTTTATAAAAGTTTCTAGTCAGCTAATGAAGACAAAAAGCCCAAATTGATAGTTACAAAACAGCAAATAAAGAGTAAGGCCTCAGCTTGTAGCTTTGTATTTCCCTAAGAGGCAGACCATTAGATGGAAGGCAGTGGGTATTGACTGTCGGGCCAGAAGCTGGATACAAAGGGCTTTTTAAAGGCTCACTGATTTCATTTGAAGAATCATAAAATGCAAACACATACTTGTTTGTGCTGTGTTTTCTTCTCCGAATAGTGCAAGATGAATACAAATAAACAAGTAGCCTTGCAGCCGTGTATCATTTAATCCAGAGGATCACCCAATGAGGTATTGGTAAATTAAACTAATTCCGGCAAGCAGTGCAAAGAAAGAGGCCTAATACCAATCTAAAGGAAGGTTATAAGCTGATGTTGCGACAAAGTTGGACTAGCATAAAAGTAAACTAAACTGATATGTGATGCAAGAGAGAAACACACTAGTGGTGATGAATGAGGCCCAGGCAATAAGTATTAAATAGAAAGACTTAGTGCAGTCATGGGAATCATTTTGTCTTGGTATTTACTTTCATGCCTTCAGAAGCGCCTCCTCTAAGCTCCGCTTGCATCCTTCTCTTCCAATTAGTCTAAGTCCTGCCCGAAATATGACTTTGTGCAGCCTCCCCTCTGTTATGACGGTTGATGTCGGGATTTGGTCTAAGAACGGAGATTTTAATGAGTTAGTTTGTCATTAAATTAGCAGACTAAAACGCATTCATCCGTGTTATTTGCCATTCGCTGCATGGCTGGGATTCTGGCAGCTAGTCCACAGGTCGATGGGGAAAGGTTACACAATGACTTTGTGAATGGAGGGTATTTTAATCACTAGTTGAAAGCTTTATACATTACTGTGTTGTCATAGATCATGGGTTGCCTTTTGAAAAGCTCTTTACAATCAGTAGTTTTGATCAGTGTTAAACAGATTAGCATTATTATCTTGATCTTGACCTTTATTTTGGCCTTTGAGTTCAATAAAATAATAATTAAACATCACAGCCGATGATAATGATTATTATTGTGCTCATTGCAACAAAGCCCACTGATGAGATACAACACAATCAATTCATTGGTATTTTCTTTCAGTTCATACCCCATAGAACAATTGGCCAATTTAAAGGCTCAGTAATATGAATAACAAAAACTGTATCTAATATGAGCAAAAGCTTCAAAAATGATATTTCCTAAAATAGCTGGACACTGTAGTTTTTAACAAACGCTGCTCAAACAGGAGGAAGTAGTGTATTTGCTGGGGACTAATCCATATTTGGTGATCCAGTGAGTATTTACAGCAGCAGCATGGTGTATGTGGGAGTCAAAAAAACTACAGCATGTGTGTTCATGGTAATGAAGGAACATGTGTGCAACAGTGAGGCTAGTAGGATACATTCATTGTTGGTTTGGGTCTTTTCAGCAGAGTTAACCTTTAACATAACTACATTCTACATAATGTACATACAGTACTAAGAGGTAGCTCATTTGTTGTACCTGCAGTGTTTGTTTCTCAAAATACAAAAAACCCTGACCTGCATTGACTAGCGATTAACTATATTTTATGCAGAAAACAGGAAATTAATCATTTTAAAATTTCTTTAAAATCAAAGATTTCAATAAGCAAATAAGATAAGAGAATGCATTTACACCTAAATGGCACAGTGAGCTGAGTCAGCTTGAGTCAGATTTAGCCATGTTGAAGCATCATTTTTTGCAGTTTACCAATTTTTGTTTTGGTTTAATTTTATCACGGAAACCATAGCAGTAACTGACATATAAAACAGTCTAAACAGAGCCGTAGCACACCTAAGACATTTTTTGACTAGCTCCCAACCAAATTCTGTACATTTTTCCTTGTATTTACAAAAAACAAAGATGACAAAATTGTACAGTTTATTTATTCATTTAATTGTTTATAATTTATTTGCTGAAAATTATATATATTGTATGTATTATGTTCTGAATGTTACATAAACTACCAGGTATGCAATCCCTTTTGTTAGAATGTATTTAGTTTTTTTTTGCCTGAAAGCAGTTAAATTTCAAGATATTTATCCTTGTTAAAGCAACCTACCAAACCCTGTAAAAACATTTAGGTTTTTTTTTTTTTTAAATGTTCAGTGATTTTGTAAAGTTAGGCTACGTTAGGTAGGTCAGGATATAAAGCTTAAATCATAAGGCACTTTACTGTATGAGCTGCCCGTGGAGAATAATTCATATATCAGGTTATGTATGAATTTCTTCCGACAGCCGCAGCAGCAGCATGTCATAAAATGGCAGAGTGTGTGTAAGACATCCCTGGCAGTAAATGGATCTCGGAAGATGGCTGCAAAAAAACAAAAAGGAACAGGAATCATATGAGTGCTCCGGACCATTTCAGAGGCTATACGCTGCTGTGAGTGAGAGATGTTATTAACACAGACATTACACTGCTGCCATGACTGAAGGGAACAGTAAAATGATTCAGTTGATTTAGAGGAACAAATACTGAATTTGAGAGCATGCATGTGCTGGCTCTGTTGTCCAGTCAGGTGGCAATGTGCAGTTCTGTCTCCGAGATAGAGACTGGACTGTAATCTGTGCTGTGTCACAGCCCTAAGGAGTCCTAAGAATTGGATGCTGCTGATAGTGTGGCTTCAGTGTCAATGTTAGCCCCATTTTATAGGAATGCCCAAAATATCTTTTAACTCAATATCTCATCAGCTTTCATAGTGATTACACATTTTTCACATAATGGAGCTCATTACAAGTTGGAGGCTAGAGTAGTGTTTTCAGGCAGTAGGAGGTATTAACACCTCACACTGTGGATAGGAGTCCAGGAAATGTAATTTTCTCCAGCATAATTTCTTGCAGAAGTTCAAGCCCGTAGGTCTGAAATCATGCTGTTGTTGCACTGATTTATTATTTTCCTTCTTTTCTAACTTTTCTTTTTGCATGGTTGTGACGGCCCTCTGGCTCTGCCATGGCCTGTAGGTTGGTGTCTCGCCCTGGACTGCTGCTTGTATTTTGTGTCTCCCTTCAGGTCCTTGTAGGCTGAGGTATTGTATTAGTGCAACTGGGTGCACCTGACCACTACCATTCCATCCAGAATACATTTAGGATCAGCCGTCCCCATTGTTCCTCTCTCTCACTCCATTGCTGGCTCTCCCCCTTGCACCGCATGTTTTCTTTGGTTTGGATGCACATGTCTTTATTTCACACCATAAAACACTGCACTTTCACACTCCTGATCTACTGATTGACCATTTCATACATTTAGTTAATATATCGTGTTCTGCCATTTCTGTAGATAAGTATGATTGTTTGTTCTTCCCAGCGTTGTGTGCGTTTCCCTCCTTTTGTTATGGCCTAAGAGCCAGGTCGTGAAAAATCTGATCAAATGCAAGAACACGTTATGGACCCAATGCATCTGATAGTGACACCAAAAGTAAAAGTCAAACATTTTAAGCATCAAAAGAAAATAATTCCACAAGAGCAATAATCAGGTAATGGTCTTAAACCTGGGCCCTATTTTTTTTTTTTACAAATTATGGGGTGTAAATGACTAATACTTACCAAAAGTTTTGAAATTGGTCAAGTAGATCACCTACACCAGGATCCACAAACGGGCTGCAATGGCTGCAACGTGATCCTTTGGGGCAACTGCGCCCGTGAAAAATGCATCCACTAAAAGTGCTTGTTGTATGCTACCAAACAGCAGACAGACAAAGTTAGCTAACACAGTGGAGCATTTAGCAGCTAAAGGGCTTGATTCCACAGAGTTGGTGGAGACCAAAACAGAGATAAAAGGAGAGAGATTTTTTTCCATGAACTATTCTCAGGAGCACTCGACTGCTGAGACCCTTGTATCCAGTATTTTATGTGATGGGTCAATTAAAGAGCAGTTTTAGAGCAGGGTAAAAGTTTGGTTTGCTTTCAGTTATTCTCAAACCTTCACTGACAGTAGAGCACTTTTTCCTGGGTGACTGAAGATGGAGGTACTGTACTTCCCACTGTTTCATTTAAATGGAAAGTGTTGCCTGTTTCTGGTTAGATCTCCTGCACATAATCCTGTCATGGTTGGGAAGCATTCCTCTCACTTCCTATGCAATGAGCCCATTATTTGCATTTTAAGATAGTGCTCTCATTTCAGGAACATTTCAGGGACCAGGCTGTGAACAAAGAGTGTATGTGTTTTGGGTGCATGTGTGAAAATACTCCATAAACACATCTGCATGTACAGTATGTGATAACACATGACTAGTTTAATAGAAAAAATAATGGAGTAGATAACATCCATACAAGGCTTTTCTACCTGGTGTGTCGTCACACTAGTAAACCAGAGCCTAAAAATACAATATCATAATTTGCACTGAAATATTAAGTACAATCATGGCCATCCATGTGCAGAGTGAGTACAAATCAGTGAATGAAAATCAGAGAGGCCAGTTCCCGAACCTTGCAGTTACCGGTGTGACGTCCGAGCTCATTTTCAATACTGTGAACATGTGCATTTGTTCCCTGTATTGTGTTTCAAGAGGTCTACACAATATGTGTAATGAGTGGATGTAGATTGTGCTTTGCAGTTGGGCCACCTCCAGTCCAAATCGCCTCCACTGTCATTTGAAGACCTTTAATCAGTGAGGGCAGACTGGTATTACCATAGAGCACATCCAGAAAAGGAAAGTTAAATGGCTCGTCTTCAAGTAAAAGAAAAATAAGCAGCACTTGTACAAACCAGACTTTTTACATTTAATTGCAGAACTACAATTATAACCCTTTGTTCTGTCTTGTTGTTGCTGCAAGCGTGCTCTCCCATAGAAATTTTAAAAGCAGCCGCTTTCTTCAAACAGTGGAGGGTGGAGCTATAGTATATAGCCAGATGATATACTAGCAATTAGCACAGTCATTAGAAGCATAACTCACACAAAAGTCCTTATACATGAAGGATAAATACATCAACTGCGCATCATAAATGTATTAGTGTTTATGGATGTTATGGAGGTTATGTTTAGGCAACCAAAAATACTTTGTTAAAACAAGCCTATGTAAGCTTTGCTGAACAGCAGCCACTGTGGCTACAAATGGCAGTTACAGGATAATGGTACGATGAATTTACCTTCCGGTGCTGCATTGGCTCATGTGTTCAACCACTCACCGTACACTTACGTCTGGATCAATCTCTAACCTTACACCTATGTCACTCAAGGTTCCTCTTGTGCTGGGAGAGTACCTACTCTGAAGTACAAGCTTAAAAAGTCCGTCAAAACGGCGTTCTAAGAACTACAATTGTTCCCAGTTCAAGTGCTGACACATTAAAAAGCGAGGGGTCCTCCAACTGTTCTTAGAACTATGAAAAAGTTCCTCCTGTCAGAAATTGCCTAATGTTGACTATAGATAGGAGCTGAGGCAACAACAAGGTTGAAGCAAAACCTTGCTGCATTTTAAACCAAGTACGACCATATACATAAATCTGTTTTTATGTGCTCTCACCACAGCTCTATACTGTAAGTGAGACACTTTCAGGTGAGTCAGAAGAGGCACTTCACAGTCCTATATCTGAATGCTATCAAATGGAGTACCCAAGCTCATTTACTTCAAGTCATGTTTGTTCAATCACTGTTCCCTAGGAAATAAAAGGACCTTAAAGTTGTGTTTTTGATTTTGAAAGTTCAACTTTAAATCTTCACATCTTGGCTGCACTTTTTTAAGCATTTCCCATGAATTTAGAAGACATCACATGTTGGAAAAATGAACTTCTGGTTTTTCATGTATTTTCATGTAACTATGTATAGGATCATTGCTATGTTATCCATAGAAGAAATAAACTAGCAATTACCTGTAAAAGGTTAGATATCAGCAGGGTTTCTACCTTATGTCCCTCCGCAGAGACGTCACATGAAAGATCTGACCCTCTGAGGGTTAAAAGACCACATTAGCGCTCCAGCTTAGAGTGCCTCAGGTCTGATTTTTAACCTTTAAGCTGGCCTTTTTGTAAGGTATATAAAGTCCAGTTTTGTACTAACCAAAGAAAACTAGTGAGGAGACCAGGCAGGATTTTTTCAGCAACAGAAATATTTGCTCAGAAAATAAGTTCTTCAAGCTGCTCTGCCTTCTTAACCTTTTATTTTTTACACAATCAGGTGGAAACCACACATTTATGTTTGTTTTAGAGGGACAGCAGGATATTAATATCCTTCAAGATCAAATCCAAGAAAAGGATCTAATGTTGTGAGATCCCCATCTATGCTACATTGTTTGTGTGTGCAATCACTATGTTGGCAAGACCGGAAAGACGCAGGAAATACAGTTTGTGAGGAGAGCAGTACAGGGACCTTCGGTTTCTGACATTCCTATCATGGTGATGGCATGGTGATTACCATGGTGATGTAGCTCCATGTGATGCGGCAGCCAGCAGCTCCTTAAAACGTCACTACATTTTTGTTTAAATTTGTTAATTTTTTTTAAACTTTATTGCTGAAGCATGTATTATTTATGACAGAAACACTCATCGGCATTGGAAAAGGAAGCGCAGGGATTAGATTAAGTGCAGCGGACCCTGGCCATTGTTCCGATGGCTTATTATTCCGAAACCCCAATGGTCCGAAAAATGGCTCATTGGACCGAAAGCCCATTTGTCCAACAGCCCGTTATCCCGAAAACAAACGGCCATTTCTCCGAAAATACACTCTCCCTGCACTTATTAGTTCAGTGACTACCATGGTGCTGAATCGGCGGGGGGTAGGCTATCTTTCTGGCCTTACACCAAACAATATTTCAAGCGATTTTACTGGCGCAGACAAATTTCTAATGTCAGAATAAAATCATGAGTGTTTTACCTCAGTTGGTGCACTTTTTTGCAGACTGCACTGAATTGTGATGGTTAGCTTGGTTGGCAATGGTTGTGTTAGCTTATTCGGGAAGCTATTTGATTCAGAAAACAGCGACGTTACCACCACGCTACTGAGAAATGTAGTTAAACTAGTAACGCCGCTACACAGTGCCCAACACTGTATGAGATGATGTTGTTATAAAGAGGTAAGTGCAAACTTAGCCAACGAAAAATATTTTAGGACCATTCATGTTTCCTCAAAGAGCTTTTATGATTTGATGCTGTGTAGGACATAAAGCCAGCAGGGCTCTGGGCCTGAGAGAGCAGGACCATGAACAGGAGGAACAATATTTTTACTCATCAAGGACATACACCAGTTTCTCTTTTCTGGAAAAAAAAGGCCATTGGCATTGCTTCTTAATCTGAACAGTAACATTCAAAACAATGTTCGGAACCATGATTTGTCCTTACATGAAAGCCCCTCAATTTCCTCCAATCACATTTTTATGGTTTTTCTGGACACATTGGGATGAAAAAGTTGAGGACAAGCCTAACAGGGGAAAGAACATAGAAGTTAATGGAGAATATCACTCATTTTTTGCATTTATTTTTTTCTGATATAGTAGCTTGTCCAGATTATAATTCCTCTGATCTCACAGGAAAATGAAAAAGGTTTAATTCTAAAGATTTTTTTTTTTTTTTTTCAGAAATCTCGCATGAGAGGTGCGTTTGAGCATAGTGTGTATTTTGCTGTTTACAATTCCACTATTTGCTGTCATAACAGGTCAAATCAAAACAAAACACCCGCGCCCATTGTTTTCTATATAGGCCCACACACCGGCAGCAGTTGACATGCATCCACACTGGGGAAAAAACACAGTGGAGAATCCTGGCACCTTGATGGGTTCTCTAGAAAAGCAGTAATTTCATCACATCCACTCCATCCCAACTAGTGTACTACCGCTGCTCCACCCCCTCACTCACACCTGGACAGGTGCAGAAACACCCTCAGCTCGTGGCTGTGTTTTGGATGGTTATTCTGTAGTAAAGCACCTTTTAACAGGTTTTTAAGCATCTGATGAAGATTTGGAGTTTGTGTTCTTTGTGGACTGTTCTCTGTGATGTTTTGGAGATTTTGCTAGCCTACTTGCAGATTTAACGCTGATAACGTTTTAAAGTTGCAGGTTGCTGCAGTGTTAATGATGGTAATTCTATAATACAATACTTTACTACAGAAGTTTTAACAGTCGCCCATTCTCCAGCCATCTGATGAAGATTTGGAAATGTGTTCTTTGTGGAATTTTGGGAGAGTTTGCTACTGATGCATTCAACGCTGGTGGAAGTTTTGGAGAGCAAAACCTTAGCATATGTGGGAAAAAATCATCCCACTGTTCCAAGGAAGTTATTATTTGAGCACATAGCCTATGTAGCATGTGTCTTAACATCATTGTCTCATTTGTCTCATCTCTCATTGTAAAAAAACATAAAATTACATGTTTGCTGATATCAGTCCTAAGCAGAGATGGAAATTAGCAGCAGCCACCAGCCAAATGCTGGTAAAATATGAAAGTGGCTGGTAGATTTCAGTCACACAATAATGATTTACTATTGAGTGGCTGGTGAATTTGAACATGTATCTGGTAGATGTCCACATTTAAAAAAAAAAAAAATTCCCACCCTGGTCCTAAGTAATGAGGCAAGATTTTCATTTGGCTGGAAACATGCCATTTTTTTTATTGCAACATACCTGCATGTCCCTTTGCATTGTACATTTTTACATAGCCATTTTTCTCCTGTAGTAGAGAGAAATCTCCTTTGTGTGCTGAGTGAAGTGGCCTCAGTCTGTTTGGCACCTGACATTTTCTTTATCCACAGCTGACACAGTTATAGCTATCACTATGATGTTGTCTAATCTTGTTGTAGCCGAGATTAGACTATCACTGTCTCTGATACATACGTTCATGCAGTCATTCTCCTTATGCTCCTACGCCCAAAGTGGCCTCATATTACAAAGGCAATCACTGACCCAGGAGTAAGGCTTTAACAACGGAGAGTGCAGAGTTGATGCGGTGCAGGTGTTTTACTACGCCAGGCTAATGTATTGGCCTTCTTTAATTGCACCAATTACTCGGCCATCAAGCTTCACTTTCAGCCCCAAAACAACCACCTCCATCCTTCACTTTATAATCCATTACCAAGATCAACAAAGACAGAAACACAATGCCTCAGCCGTCTGAAAAGCACTCAGCAACATCCTTTTTTCACAGTTTAACACACTAAAAAATATCAGACATCACAAAGAATACTTAAAATCCGTCTTAAAATCCTTCACTGGCACTGGACATGCCCCCCCAACTTATTATTATCCAGCGAAACACTGTGGCAGCTACTCTTATGTTGGGTCCACTTGATTAGTCTACTACCGCCGGGTCACCGATGTGCTTATTTTACATTCATTTGATGGCAAACTCCGCCATTCTGATGCGACACCAGCGTACGGCGGGATAGTAATCAAGCGGACCCACGTTCGTGATGTGAGTCGCCAACAGTTTGTGACTAGAGTGGTAACAAACATTACTGGTAGAGTTTTGCGACAGAAAAATTTTAAAAAGTGAAGCGTTGCCAACAACAGCAAGTTTGATGAATTGATCTCTGTCTGTCATTGATTAATTGATGTATTTTACCATCTTAAAATGTCAAAGTTAAGTATGGATACATGAAGGTAAGAAGGATTATGTTCCTATATAAGCCATTCAGTTTAAGACAATGACATGATGCACTTCATAATAAAGAGTACTAGACACTGGACTTGAAAATAAACAAAAGCTAACACATTAATTTACAGTGATAAAACTATTAACTACTTGTTAGGTATCGTGGTGTTTGTCTGTTTTTGGTTATGTTAGAGTCATGGTTTTTTTCTGTGTTTTTGAAAGTCTTGTTTTATGTTCTTGTATTCTTGCCTTGGTTCATTGGAGTTGTCTTGATTTGGTCTTGTTTTGGTTTTTATGTTCCAGTTTTATTTTGAAGGTCTTGTTTCATGTTCAGTGTGGGTGTCTGGTCCTTTGGCCCCTCCCTTGATTGTTTTCACCTGTGTCTTGTTTCCTCGTTTGCCTTTCCTCTTTATATACCTGTTCTTTTCCTTTGTCCCCTGTCATGTCATTGCTTCTGTTGCCTTCTGTGAGATGTTTTCTGTGCCATGTTCTTGTTTCTTGGTTGCTGTGTGTTCTTTGGATTTACTGGTTTTTGTGTTTCTGTCAACCAGCCGTTACCTGCAGTAGATTAATAAACTTGTTTTCATCACTTCACCCTCTGAGATGTCTGCGTTTGGGTCCCACACCAGCATGCTGGTAACCCCACATCCCAACAGTATTTTAAATATATATATTTCATATTTTGATACATTTCTTACATGTTGTGATTGAAGTTGCACGTGGAACTAGGGTCTGAAATTACATTTTTTCCTCACTTGCTACTGTGGCAGGTTACTGAACATTTCTACAGGCCACTCAATTTCTCTTCCACTTCTTAAATCTACGTAGAACACTTTAGAATTGTAAACACTGAGTCAGTGGTACCTGACAGTAGAAATATGGAATATATCATGTAACCTTAATCTGACTATACTTAATTTAATTATTGCTTTTTAAAAATAATAATAATTAATATAAGAAAAACCTATCTGCCATGGTGGCAGGTGATCTGAAATGTTTACCTGCCGCAGTCAACATTTAGCCTGTGGCAAGTGCTAATTTCATTCCCTGCATGGAACATTATCTGTTGATAGTGCCATAAATAGTGTGCCATAGATCTACCTGTCCTATTCTTCAAAGTATAGCTTATATCTCTAATTGAATAGCACAGCATGTGATGTTCAGTAGGGTTCTGGGTTAAACATGCAGAGAGTAAGACAGCTTTTTCTGATGTATGTTTACCACTTGTCTGGCAGAATGATTAAACTAAGCATGATTGCCATCATAATCATAATGTGTCACTTTTAAGTAGCTGGGAATATGATTTAAAAAAAAATAACAATGCTGAATATGGTATTCAAATACTTTTTTTTTTTCTGGGGGAGGACCCCAGCTTTATTCCCCCCCCCCCACTTCTCAAATCATTGTTACGCCCTTGTTAACAATTATTCAACTGGCTATCTGTAATGTGAAGGGAAAGAAACAGCATCAATTCATCAGAACAGAAATAAAGGCAACCCATGATAAACAATCGTCCTTATTTTTATTCAGTTTTTGAGTGTATAGTGTAAGAAAAACAGAGATTGCTGCCATGCAAATCATTAATTAATAAAGAGAACTAAACTGTCATATAGCCTAAGTTTTGCCTAATGGTGAAAAACTACTTACCTTGAGTTAATTCATGCACAAAGAGAGACAGAAAACGTAGAGGGAAAAGGTGCAGTGTTTCTGTCACCGGCAGAAAAGAATGCAGACACTGTAGACAGTGGTCAATAGTGAGCAACAAATATTATGATATTAACAGTAGTCATCATTATGTATTTGTTTGGTCCAGAAAGGCAATTTAGCCAAAGAGGACAAAATGAGCATTGCAAACTCCAGACTGCTCCAGACTAAACATTTCACCAACTATTGAATGGATTGCCATGCAAGTTTGTACGAACATTCATGGTTTCCAGAGAATGAATCCTAATGACTTTTCTGATCCCCTTGTTCAGTGGAATATATCCACATCTGGTAGATGCACAAAATTTCCCTCAGGATGAATTGTAATAACTTTGGTAATCCACTGACTTTTCATTTAGTGCCATTATTGGGTAAACATTTTGATTTATCTAATGGTTTGGTTTATGACCAAATACCTGCAAAACTAATGGCAGCCTACTTTGTGTTTGACAAATGTTAGCATGCTAACGCTAAATTAAACTAAACTAAGATGGTAACCATGGTAAACATTATACCTGCTAAACATCACCACGCTAACATTGCCATTGTGAGCATGTTAGCATGCTGACGTTCTAGCATTTAGCTCACATCATGGTTGTGCCCAAGTGCAGCCTCACAGAGCAGCTACCATGGCTGTACACTGTTTGTCTAATAGACTGCAAGTCTATTTATACAGCACATTTTCATATAATTCAAAGGAGTTACGAGCTTTTTCAACTCTGCAAAACTGCACTGCACGTCCATATTCAACCCATTACCACTCGGGATATTGACGGGACAGATTGAAGTTATTGAAATGCTGGACCTTTCACATGTTTTAATGATCACATGCCCTTGATTGTATAAATACTACCTAGCACACACACCCAACCGCCCTCTGGTCCAGACATGCTGATGTTGTTGATTGTGGAACACAACCCTGAATCAACTCGTGAGTATCAATAATCCAAACTGAACCACTGCTGAGACACCCTATTGCGCTTTGTCAATAGCTTCAGGGTTTGGTGCAGTGTCACAAAACAATCAATTAGTTATTTTACTTTCTTTGGTACTTCTTTGAAAATGAGGAACAGGCATGGGGGTGGGGATGGGGTGAGGAAACTCAGTAATGTCTTTGAACATTCTCACAGGAGTATTTTTGATTCTCCTTATGTCTGAATTTCTTCATTTCCAACTTGTTCCTCTGAAGAATCCTTTATTCTCCAAGGTCATGAAGAAAAGAAGAGAAATGTAGTGGGTCAAAGATGCAGCTGTTCCGCCTTTGTTCTTTGTGTCCTACTTTTATGTAAGAACAAGTCACCTGGAGTCGCTTTGAGATAAGACACACAAAGCTATTAAATGTGCTAACACAAGTTTGCATATCTCATCTGCTACTTATTGGTCAAAGCTGAGGCTATTACTTAAATTGATTGATGTCATAAACCCACAGAGGAGCAAAAAGTATTAGTAATTACAAATACTGGAGTCAGAAAGCTTATTTGACAACTTGGCTGGCTGACAAATCTGAAATAATCTGGTGTAGAAGTACAACTCTCAGGACATGACAGAGATTGCAACTGGAAAATCACTGTCACACCCTGAATGTAATGTTTTCAAAGCATGACTCTTTAAGCATCCAATTACTTTTACAAAAGTCTCCAAGTCTCCCACAGAATTTCAGCGTTTTTCCTGTAGTAGGTAGTTTTGTCAGTTGGAATATCACTATCACTAGTTTCCCACGGAGCAAAAAAGCCATTTGAATAGAAATTATATTCATGAGGAAAAAATGCAACGGTTAGAAATTTGACATTCAAACTTGAATTAAAGCTGCAAGCAGCGTTGACTCCTGCACACGTCGGGGTGTGCAACATCCACCGCTCCACGATAGAGTAAAAAGTAGTTTCTCTGTTGTCTGTGTGTTTGATTGATGGCAGAGCTGAGCTCCTGCACACAAACACACACATGCAGCAGAGATGAGAGTCTGCAGTGGAGATTGTCATTTCCTGTTGTCAATAGGTGGCGCTATGACTATTAGTGAATACTGGCATATAGATGCCTTCAGGCTGGTATTGTCATGACACATGGTAAGTTTGGAGAAGATTGGACAATGTAAAGTCCCTTTAAAAAGCACTTCCTGTTTGGCGGCGAAACGCCGAACAGCGTTTGATGAAAAGTCACAGATGTCACAGTGAAGCACCAAAAAGTTGTTAAGGCAGTGGGTGGCGAATTTCATGAGTTTTTAAGCATCCCTGGCGTCTCAAAAAACTGCTTCCTGTTTAATGGCGAAGAATGCATTGTAGCAGCAACGCCGTTTGATGAAAAGTCACAATTGTCACAGTGAAGCATCAACAACGGGAATGTTATGAAATATGTGAAATCTGGAAATGATCAGACAATATGGAGCCGAGTTACAACACTGGATGTCGACAAGATGCACCTGGATAGCAGGCTCGCATTCTGTCAGGTCCGCTTGAAAGGGCTGCACCACCCATCCAGGTCGGCCTTAACCATCTTCTGTTAGTTGGTGTAAATGAGGAGGCGGTCATCGATAAGAGCCTCAGACACCTGTAATGAGTGTAACCACCAAATTGTTCTTGGTGCAGATTTTGAACTGGTTGTTTTATTGCTAATTAGTTTACTAATAAATATGTCTTTATATGTATAATGCACATATGTCACTTATCCAACATGTGACTTTTTGGCATTAAATAGGGCAGAATTAATTCAGTGTATTTTTGAATGGAGTTTGGTCTGACATTATTTTGTGCTATTCCAGGCTAATGAAACCTGGTAAATGTCTCATGTTTTGGGATTTCACATTTCCTTTTATTCATAGACTTATTAAAGATGTTTAATGAAGACTTAAAGTTCACAACTAGATGAAGCTGTTTTAGAAGGCTGCAGAGAAAAGCTGCAGCGGTAAACTCCCGTCTCAACTGGAATCAAGACGGCTGATGGCGTTGCTGTGACTCAGCCTGTGAGGTGGCAGGTGTCTGGTTTTAATATTGTTTTATTATGATTGTATAGTTTGGGTTAATATGCTTTGGCAACATTGTCTTGTATTCAGTCATGCCAATAAAGCTACATGAACTGAATAGTGACACAGTATTCAATTCACAGTAAACGGCATGTTGGTGAAATTTTATAGATGATTCTCTGACGTCCTGTTCCCTTGAAGGCAGCATGGAGCTGCGCTACAGAAAGCTGACAGAAACACTGAAGTAAAGAGTTGTTGCTATGGAAATTATACACTCTCTCTCTGGCAGGTTTCAGAATGTTGCAGACAGTATATGCAAGTAGTGAGTTTACAGCAAAGATTCATGACGAGAGGAGTTGCAAATGCCCCCCAAGAACACCTCACTGCCCCGCTTTCAAATGTTGCTTCCAGTGCCCCCCGACATTCTCTCAACGCCCCCTGGGGTTGCGGTACTGCCCCCATTGAGAACCATTACTTTAAGTTATTGGCTTCCTCTGGGACTGACTGTTAACAGCTGGAGAGAAAAACACACTATGTTCATAAAATAATAATAACACTTGTTAAAATCTGTTTGCATCTGTAATGTGAATCTCTCTAATCCCTTTAAGCATTCCTCTGGCATTTGCTAGAGCTAGACTAGTATGTGATTCAAGGAAAGATTTGGCCTGGGACTACTCCAGTATTTTTAAACCTGGGCCCTATTTTTACAAATCTGGGGTCTAAATGACTAATACTACCAAAAGTTTTGTAATTGGTCCAGTAGATCGCCTCCGTCAGCACGTGCGAATGGGCTGCAACGTAATCCTTTGGGGCAACTGCGCCCGTGAAAAGTCTGTTCACTAAAAGTGCTTGTTTTTGCCACTGTTGTTCAAAGTGTCTGACAACATTATGGAAAGGATCCCTACAGAGACAGACCGCTAGTTAAAGAGTAACGAGAAACAAAGTCTCACTCAAGGAAAAGTCTCGCTCTGAGAGGTTGAGTTGTTGAAGGAAGACGAAGGGATCTTACTCTTAAAACAGTAACAAAAACAGGATCAACATATGCTTGACTGTTCCTGACCTCTACTTTTTATGTTCTTAAGAAGTTCCTCTATTTTGCCTTTCAGGACTCACAAAGACAGCACGTTACATTTGGACTACTCCATGTCCAGACTTGGTCAAATCTGCTTTATTTCATGACTTTGGTTTTGACACCGACCCAAGACATCAAGCACTGATCACATCCATTCACGTTGAAGAAATCTCAGTAAGGTGCAAACACAGATTGTTATTACAACCAGATTGTAATACTGGTTAAGAAAGCCTGACGAGAACCAGGTTAGTCTGAATAAGTTACCCTGGAATTCTATCCCTCCAACAGTTATTAAATGTCCTTTATGAAACAGAATTTGCTGAAAATAAGCCTGATTTACCAAAATAATCCTGGCATAATGTCACATCCCGCCCCAGGGCCAAGAGAAGTTGTCTGCCCTAGTCTACTAACCATGTCTGTCATTTCCTCCAGTCTCTCTCTCTCTCTCTGGCTGTGACAGGTTCCCGCCTAATTGTTGGAGCACACCTGCTTTCCATTCATCATCATCACCTGCCAGCCATAAAACCCTGGGACTCACCTGCCTCCGTTGCCAGTTCGTCTTTGTAGTTCAGTGCCAAACGTTCCAGCCTTCTACCATGTCTCAGACTACCCTGACTATCGCCTATTTTTGACCTTGCCTGTTTTCTGGACTCTACTACTCCTTGTTGGATTTGTTTGCCTTGTGTACTCCTGCCTTCTCTCACATTAAGAAAGAGTGAGTAAAGATTTAAATCAAGACTGCCTTGTCTCTGTGTCGTGCATTTGGGTCCTTTTCCAGAGGTTGCCAACTTCGGCCGTGCTACATAACTGGTACGGTAGTTTTGCTTTATGAAACACCCCTCAGTGGTATGGATGCTTATGCTTGATTGGTGGCGGTGTAACCTTAAAATCGGCTGATGGGTTTTGTACAATAGACAATACAGGGTTCAGGATTTCATACATTTGCAGTATTTCTAACAAAGATGAAATGAAAACAAAGTGATTATACAACATTCTTGATTTATTCTTCCTTAGGTTTAAAATAAACAGATTTGAATTTACAGAAGACTGGAGAGGAAAATGAAAATGATTGTCAGTGTTTTCAGGCTGCAGTTAAGACCTGACAGTTAAATGTTCTCTTGCATTTAATGTCTGCAAACTAAATTATTTTTTTGTTTGTTTTTAGTTACTATTGACCTCAATTCTTTAGCTTCGCTATGCACGTTTTTTAATAACACATTTATATAGCACTTTTCAAAACAAATGTTACCAAGAGCTTCACAAGGCAACAAAAGCAAGATAATGAAGCAAAAGTTAAAAACAATAATTTAAAATTGTTTTAATATTTTTTTTATTTAATATAAAACTGTATTGTAATATACAGTATTATGCCACAACACAATGTTGCACACATACTGTTTAGTGATTTAAATACTGTATGTCCCTCTCTGGAACCATGTTAAGCACTAAGAAGCTTCCCGAAATATGCTAAATCAGGACGACATGGTCAACAGCAGTGGTCCTGTGTGTGGTCCCTGTACCGCCAAACTCCTCCTGAGTTCAGTTTTAGCACTAAATGGAGTCCAGTGGGTGTTTGAGACATGGGTTGCAGTCGAATAGTCAAGAAAATCACATCCTATGTCTTTTCCTTGGACTTAAGAAAAGACAACCACCATGCTAAGAGAAACTATCTGCACTTACGCTAGGCTTCGTAATTATGCAACGGCAGATGTTATTGACGTGGGTCTGCCGTGGTCACTTTAAATGTTGCTGCAGCAAGGAATTGTGAGACGGCATTTTCTCCTTTCCTTTGGTAAAGGATGGTCCAGTGTACCCTATGCTATAGGAGATAAGAAAGGAAGCACAGAAGCACCTTTCCTTAGCATTTAGAGATTTCGACCAGCTCTTATCATGGATGCCACTTAGATACTTCCAGGTCATTTCACTCAGCTAGGAACCTTCCTAAGTAAAAAATGACTATTCCACTGCAGACTTGGCTTGTGTCATATGGTGCTGTAGCAGCCAGGACAGGGGAGATGTAGCAGCCACTTCGACTTCATGTTGGGTGACCTGACAGAAAACAATGAACATACATCACAGTCCCACTTCTATGCCCACAAGTGGAGACCTCTAACAAGCGTCCTTGCCACTCCAGTAGTTATTGAAAACATGTGGATAAGAAATGGAGTTGCTGTTGGAGAGACTTGTCCTAACAGACTGACAGTGCACAGACAAATGTTTTGTGCATAGTTCCTTGAAGATAAGTTGTCAGGCTTACAGCACTCTGTTAAAGGACAAAAGTCCCTTTTTGTTTTTTGCCGTCTGAAAACTGCACGCTATCATTCATTGCACAAAATTAAAAACCAAACACTGAAAGATCTTGTATTTTTGTTTTTTTTTCATTAAAAGGACAAAATAAGATGTTGGAGTTTTACTATCTGGTACCCATTTATCTTAGAACAGTGGTTTGGACCACAGACTGGGTCTAGGCCACTTTACGTTTAGTACTAGGCTAAAAAAAAGCTTAATGATGATTATATAGCATTATGGACTGTTATAGGACATATTAAACAATGTGCAATAATCTTGAACTTGGTGGGGACATGTGTCCTTCTTCATCACTCCCTGTCAAGCCCACAACAGGATACGGATATTTTTAGCCATGCTAGCCGTGTGGCTCTAATGATGACAGTGTTGGTTGGTCAGTCGGTCAACCACTTTGGTTGAACTGCCACACATTGTTTTTATAGGCATTCATGGTCCCCAGAAGATGAATTGTAATAACTTTGACTTTAATGACTTTTTATCTAGTGCCATCATCAGTTCAAAATTTTAATTTGTCCAAAACTTTGGTTAGTGACTAAATACCTGGAAAGCTAATGACATTCCCATCATCCTCTGCTCTACATTCTGCTGAGTGCTAAGTAGCAAATGTTGGCATTAAGATGGTGAACATGGAAAATGTTACACCTGCTAAACTTTAGCATGATAGCATTGTCATTGTGAGCATGTTAGCATGCTGACATTAGCATTTAGCTCAAAGCACCACTGTGCCTAAGTATAGCCTCACAGAGCAACTAGCATGACTGTAGACTGATGACTCTTCTGTCATCTGTTACAACCAGATCTTCATTAGTAACAATCTACGTGTGTTCCTATTTGTGTTGCCGCTAGATAGCGAATCAAAGTAAAAACTGAGAACACTGAGAATTTTAAAGAGTTTTAGAGAGCTTTTGTCACCCCCAAAATTCCCAGTAAGTTAGCCCCTCCAAAGTGCAAATAAAGGTTGAAAAACACTGGAATATTAACAGAAAAATCAAGGTACATGTTTCAGCTTTTTAACAAACAGTTGTCTAAATTACAGATGCAAGTGGAACAGAGGCTAGGTAGGAATGGCAGCAAGATTTTGGCTCTCTGTCCAGTCTGTGAATAAGTGCAAGGTGTTGCTCTTTATGTAGAGCCCACAACAATCTCTAAAAGGGAGTTATCTCAGGGGAACAAATCTTTAATATAACCTTATTATGTTGACATAAATACAGGTATGTTGAGTAAAAACAACAAAAAAAATCAGATCACAAACTACAACTTCACTTTGTAGTGGTAATTATTTCAGAAGAATAAAAGCTTACTCATTTTCACCCACATCTTCAAAGTGCTCTCAAGATCACTTCAGTGCTTCATCAGTTTCCTGGAGGAGGGAAGGAGACAGCCAAACACTGGCCTGACGCTACAAACTACTTCCACACAGTGTTCAGAGCTCCGTCACGTTTCTGTAACCTTACCTGACTGTGGTTCCTAATGAATACATTTTTGCACTGATGTCAGAAAGACCTTCGCAGTGGCACCTTGAAAACTGAAGAGATATAACAACATTGTTATCTGGGCTGCTGTCTGCTGAGTCGCCTTGGAGCAGTGCAACAATGCAGAAGTTACTGTAGAAGGAAAGTTTGACCCAAGACCTTTTTACTAAGCCGGGCAATAACATGTAGGAAAGACTACACTTCTTTCAACAGCAAAGGATACATCTCCCTTTGTGTCATTATGTGTTCTGGCACGTGGTTGCCTTGAACATTACTGTGAAGCAAATGTCACTGATGTTCTTCATACACATACACTAGTCATACTGATTTGGCAGAATAATAGGAAAACACACTTTAACAGTAATAATCCAGCACCATAACTTAGCATGTATCATTCATTTTGTGATAATTGTATAAACACCTATGTATCTAGCAATTTACTGAATTCTACGCATATGACAACAGTTTCTTTTGACTGAAATACAACATTTGACCAAAAATAGGTAAACTCAACATTTCCTGCTGCTGGATAGTGATACTGGCTTTAAGTGAGGAATGGCCTTAAAAAGCAAGAAAAACATTTGGGTGATCTCAGTCTGCGGGCAGCCCCGGAGAACAACTGGAGAACACAACTGCAAAGAATAACATTTTAATGCAATACATGTATTTTAGTTATTTATTGTTCACCCATGCAAGCTGCATGGCTCTAGGGATGGCAATGTCGGTCTGTTGTCGTTCGGTCCACCACTTTGATCCAGACGGAAATATCTCCATAAGTACTGGATAGATAGTTATTGTATTTTGTACAGACGTTAAGTACGTTTCCATCCACTTGATTTTATGCACATTTTCAATTTGCTCTTAAAAATATTAGGTATTAAAAAAAGAAGAAAAATCTAAATATTTCCAAAAAGCTTTTACTCTTTGCTGAGATGGAAAAGTTGGTATATTAATTAAAGGAAAATGTGGCTGTGCAAGGGCAATGTAAACAGACTTAAAGAATAAATCATGATGTACATGTTGTCACTTGTCACTAAGGACGAAAAACATCAGATTTTGGTGGCGCGATGAGGAGACTGTAATTTAGGTTTGACTGGAGCTGTTTTAATTACGTCATCTTGTTGTGCCCTGTTCTTCTGCAATCGTTCAATGGCACCAGTCTGGAGAATTAGTTCCACTGAATGTAGCGTCCAACTCCTAATATTCGCATAATGGCAGTGGTTGTAAACAGTCATTAGTTCAGACATTTATGTTCCCCCCGGGTTGAAGTGTAATTGCTTTGGTGATCACTTGTCATGCAATGCCATCATCAGGTCAAAATTGGTCTCTATTGATAAATACACGGTACTGGACACTTTGGACCACCAACTCACATTTGGTTGTTAAACCACCTTTTCATTTCAGATAATAAAGGGCTGGATAAATTTCCATTAGAGAACATGGTATAATGAGACCTTTGCAGAGCCAAAAGGCAGCACTGATTGGCTCTGAGCATGAACCAGGATTCCCCTCAAGCCCCAGAAACATCCCCTCTTCTTAATTTTTCTACCTGGGAAATATAGTCTCCCTGTACAGCATTACCTTGTAGGCCTATTTGTGTATTAAAGAATCTCCATCTCACTGACACTTTGATACCATTTATTCAAAGAAAACAACAACTTAAACTTGGTTTCTTAGACACAAGGACAACGAAATACAGAAATAACTCCTTGTCATATTGATTCGTAAAATCAAGATATTGTATGAAATCACACTTCAAAACTCGGCCTGCTGTTGTCTCATCTAAAGGGATTTCCTCTTTGTAACTTTGCAAAGTATTATTTTCACCTTGTTATTAATCCAGTTAACACATTTTCAGTCTCCTTGCCACTATGGATCATGTTTTGTATCAGGAGGCATTGACTTTTTTGCACTTTTTAGCAGTTGTATCTTTAACACATTTCCTTTCAACAAATGTAATATGTCTTTCCTACAATATCTTCTCCTGGAACTGAATTATGATTAATGTTCTTATGGTTATGTTTATGCAACTTAAAGATGCATTAATTCATATTTTTATATTAACAATAGATCAAATGACTACATGAAATGTGAATTTTTGTTTTTGTTAGAATGTGGTTTGATTAACCAGAATGACCAACCGTTCAGGAGAAACTCGATGTCGACCCATATTGGACCCCCACCCTACTTAAGACACATATCTTCTTCAAAAATAAACACAACAGTATGGTTCTTAGCAAAAACACCCACCTGGTAAAGTTCTTGCCTGACTGAAACGCAGCCTCAGAAATTCATTCTCATCAAGCAGTCAAATATGTGACAATTATATTTGCTGCAAATGGCAGGAATTTCATGAAGCTGCAGGTACTGATGGTCGGTGGTGTTAGCTATGATTTGAATGCACTGTGATTCTTTGCTTCATGGTTAGAATAGAATAGAATCAATGATGCAACAGGTGCAGCAGCAGCTCCTCATAACATTTAAATTAAGTAATTCATCAATTTATACCTGAATTCTGCCCAACAGTGTCCTTGAAATGACACGGTAATAGCATAGAAAAAGGAAGAAAAAAAACACACTGTCCGCCCATGGTGGGGGTGTATGGTCCAATTAGTCCTCTGGAAGGGTCTGTGAACTGTGATGCTAAAATCTGTTAGTTGAAAGTAAGAACAGAAACAGAGGAACACAATAAATAAAATGGCAATGTTTCTTTCTTATTGCCTGCATATCCACAAGACTATAAGGGCTTATTTTACATGCACACATTTTGTCCATATGCAAACATTATAATCTAACCTCTGTACAGTGCCATACCACGCAGGAAAAACTGAACAAGATACTAATTTCTGTGCCCCCCCAAACTGACTGCTGGCCTCAGCCTGGCTACCCCTTGGCCACTGGGAGATAGTTGATATTTCCCCCTCCTCCCCATGAAAAAGCTATAACTTTAATGTCATACATAACAACATAAAAAGATGTTATAAAAAAAAGCTAACTATGACAGCCCTCGTTGTTCTATTTTATTTGTTCATTTACATTGTCTCATTAAGCTACATGTATGCTGTAATGTCTAAAGCCCAGTTCAGACCAAAGATTCGCGATGAGACAAAACCGTTTTAGAGTGTTGCATGGAAAAGTTGCAGTGGTGTTATCTGGCCCGTCTCAGCTCGACTCAAGCCGGCTGATGGCGTCGCCTGTGACTCAGCTTGGCAAGTCACCAGCGGCTGGTTTTAGAACGTAAAGCACGTCACCTGTTTCAACAGCCAATCAGCTCGCAGCTCTTGTTTTTTTTATGTTTTCGTCGTTTCATCAATACTAGAAATGCAACTGTAGCAAGTAACTCACTATCACGATCCTCATTCATATTTTAAGATGCTACAAATTATATCCAGCTACAAAAAAACGCCTGAAAAGCTGGCAGTTACAACGGAAGTACAAAGAGTTGTTGCTATGGAAACGATACTCCATCTCGTGTAGTCGCTTTGGTGTAAACTGGCAGGTTTCAGAACGTTGCAGACCGGCGCATGGCAAGTAGTTGCAAGTTTCGTCTCGCAACTCGTCTCGTCGCAGATCTTTGGTCTGAACTTGTCTTTAGGGAGATTGTGGTTTCCAAAGCCAGGGAATCTTCGCCTCTCAAAGCATCCTTCAAATACTTTGCAATTTGGCATCCACGTAAATATGAAATTTACATTTTGCAGTCCTTTCCCTAATGAACACTTACCTCAATATAGTGTTTAATCTATGAGACAGTATATACTGCTCTCTCTAATTGTCCACCACATGCAATTTGAAAAAAAAACATATCCCTTCCAATTATAAACCATCTGTTACACCAGTGGGCCCGTGATAGGGTGCTGGGTGGCCCACTGACCATTTTCTAATTCACACTGGGAATTTTTTGTTTATACCAATAAGTAAATGTTCAATAATGTCCCTTGGCTGTTAAAGTTGCATATTAGCCTATCAGCGATCTGTGCAGTGAATGTGGTGACACTAGTTGTTTTCTGAAAAAAGTTCACGTACACATGACATGCACGGGTCACGTGGGAAAAGTTTGCCTGCAGGGCTGTCTGCCTGGCAGAAATTCCTGAGGGCAAACTTCTCCCCAGTGCCTGTGCGGGGCTGCTACGACTGGATTTGTGTCTTGGCAAAGATGAGTGAGGACAGCAAACGTTGAAAGGTTGACAATGAAAACAGGACAGATGAATTTGCCTTTATTTTGCCGCCTCATACCAAACCACTGTGTTTAATTTGCCAAATGATAATTGCTGTATGCAAGGTTGCTAATATCAGGCGCCATCATGAGTCAAAACATGCTAGCTTCAGTGCAGCATTCCCGTCTGGTAGCAAGATATCTGATAAATATTATTAATGTTTGTTTATTAACTGGCCCCTCATGTTGCAAAAGTGGCCCCCGGGCAATGCAAGTTGAGTATCCCTACACCCTTGCATAATGCAGAAAGCTTGTTTTAGTATTCAGGTGTGACATAAGGTTCTGGCTACATATTGATCTCATAGTTTAACTGTGCACAAATAAAATAACAGAAAAACAGTATTATCACTCACCTTATGCATAATTTAAAGATGGAAGCAGGCCAGGTTATTACCAGGAGAAACAGACGTCTGGGAATTTGTGTATGATGCAATGATTTCAGCTCTCGTATTTATTGTACTGCCTTTTTCCATCATCGTCACCGGAGATATATTAAAATTGCTGGTGTACAACAGAATCTCATTATCACATTCAAGCAAGCTCCAAACAAATTAGAATGTGATTCCTTTTCATCTCGATACAAACTCATTTTCATACCATAAACAAGAGAAATTGCAATCTTGGGGAAATAAATTGACTTTCGACACTCCTATTCAGAGGGGGTAAAATGTGGGTGATGAGCCACAAAGTGATTCACAGACGAGACAAACCGCTTTTCACAATCAATTGCAGAGGGAAGCCAGCTGCTGTTGTTGAAAAAGGAAAGAAAAGCCAAGATAAAACCTCTGTTGATCAGCTGAAACATCCTTTCACACATACCCACACCTCCATGACTTTGGCTGAGTTTTATGTGAGCTGCTCAGTCATTCGTCTTTCTGAGCACTAGCAGTGCATCTGTATATCTCTAATTCAGCTACTTCAAGGTAATTATATTCCGAGAAGACACTGATCACTGCTATTTTAACAAATAGAAGAAAGTTCGGTAATATAGAGACGCTTTTGTTGCTATAAATTACACTGAGTCATTTTGTTTGTTTTACAATAGACAGTATTTTCATTGTGTTTTTCATCTCAAGGAATTTGAAGCACTTGTGAGACAGTCAGGCAGGAATAAGGAGTCTCTGATTGATTGATTGACATCCACTTTGGATCTGCAAGCAACGAATCTGTCAGTCCGTCATGTAGGTGGTTTCACATCAATAGGTATTACTGCCATGTTGGATGTCACTGATCAGTTGTGGATCTCCTGCTGCCTTCATAACAAAAAATAGAATATTTGAAACCAATTTCCCACTTGATTATCATATTTTCAGCCTGGAGGAAAAGGAATAGGTTTGAACATTTACAGGCATACTACGCTACCTTATTTCATCTTTATCAAAATTAGGTGTATACACTCCTTTGATTGACATTCTACAAATTGCTGGGTAGACTGCAGAAAAATCACAATCAGTGAAAATGGCTTACAACCTAAATGAACAATGTTTTATTGTTTAGATTCAGTCCCTCACCATGTTTTCCATCTTCACCTATTATATTACCTGCGGCTGGCTCCAATTCTTTTCATCAGATTTATAAAGCCACACGTACACCTGGTTCTGTTTTTTAATTCTCAATCATTGTGGACCTGGGTACACATGTAGTTTTACACATGTAGGGTACAGAAATGTTTCCACTCCTACAGTTTGCCATAAACGGACGTGGAAACACCCATAAACACTCGTTTGCATATCAATACTTAAGGTTAATTTATTTATCATTATACATACAGGGTTGTACAAGGAAATGCAAGCTGTATTCCCTGCATGCTACACACAAAAAAAACAAAAAGACCCCAGAAAACTATCATTTCACCTCAGCACTGATGTAGACAGGAGTGTGTGTCTCCGTCTCCTTTTTTCTAAAAGCAATGATCAGCTCCTTGGTTGTTCTCTGTGAACCACCCTGTAAGATTGTTGATTTTCTCCTGATATGAATCCTCATCGCTGTTTGTAATCCAGCCAATGATGGTAGTCGTGGGTGTGCAGCGTGAACAGGAGGGTGCTCTGGTGTTGAGCACTAGAGTGGAGGAGGTGTAACTGCCAATCCGAACTGTCGGGGGTCTGTTTGTGAGGAAGTCCAAGATCCAGTGTAGTACTCAAGCCCAGAGTGCTACGTTAGCCAATGACTTTCAAGGGGGAGATTGTGTTGAATGCTGAGCAGAAATCAACAAGCATTCTGATGTAGGAGTATTTTTAAAATATATAATATTATTTTCAGAATGCTGTCTAGCCTGCAAAAAATATCATAAGGTTACGTCTCTCACTTTAGATTTAATCTCCTCTTATATCACCCTCAGCTATCTCTGGAAATCGTTCATACAGCTGGCCCTGATGTTGTCTGTTTCAAGTATAATAAGGTAATGTGGCGAAGTTCCATACTTGGGTCTCATGATGACAATTTAGCTATCTCCGTGACAACTGAGTGAACTCCCATCTGCTGAGGAAAGCCACCAGATGCAGTTTAAAGCTCCGGATTAAGCCCCAGTAGGTGAGTTAAGATTTTCTCATCAAACGAACATCTACATTTAGACATAACCATTTGAAAATACTACTAAAATACTCCTACTGTATAGTATGTGCATGCTTCATCCAGTATCTAACTTTATCTTTTATAGTTAACTCCATCCTTTAGGATGTTTCTTTTCTGTGAGACCTTTTTGCACTTTAGGGTTGCCTGGACCTAATTAATGTAAAACTGCACTTGGTATTTCCATACCTCTTTCTTTAGTATCCTCTCAACACATGATGTCTTTCTAATGGTACTAGTATAGTATTACAGGGAATGTCTAAATAGGATAATGTAGTTTATTTTGCCAACTAGCAAGAGCTTTCCAACAGGCTGGCACAGATAGGTCCTTGACTTCAGACAGAAGTAAACAAAACTAGCTTCTCATTTCTAGCCGTCTACTGTGGATTTTTACAGCTGAAATCACCATTGTTGCTAGCTAGTTAAATTAGTTCATTTAAACGCTAACTCTGTGAACTGGCTGAAAATCTCGAGCTGACTTTTTAATGTTGCTGACCCGTTTTAAAATGAGAACCATGTAAAAGTCTCTTGAATATGCAGCTACTTGGCTCCCACACAGTGGATGTGTTGGCCCTGATTGGGGCTTTTTCTAATGTAAACTGTAACCCCTCATAATGATGTAGTTAGCTAGGTTATTACTGCAGGTTGTGAGCTTGTTAGCGCAGTATGCCAACGTTTGCGTTAGAGCAGACAAACACACTGTTCAATCCATTCCTTGCCACTTTTACTGTTTTTGGTTTTGAAAAGGTGATTTAAAAAAAAAAAAAACCATAAAAAAAGACACATGCAGCCTCCAAGCTCTTCAGATAATATCTCTTTCCTAGATCCCCATGCCCACCACTTCAAATTCAAAGCTTGACAGGCCAGATGTGTCTAGTTACAGTTGCTAGCTATAACATGAATGAGTCATAAAACCCAGAAATGAATTAGCATTTTTGCACTTCCGGTTCCCTTGTTTCAAAGGCAGTGGGTTTCTTGAATGGGTTTTTGGTTCGATGCCTGAAATAAGGTCCGTGGTTAACACAAGCTGAAGAGATTTTCACGTTTTGTTCTACGAGGGTTAGGGTTACCATACCATGGGTAGCTTTGTGGGAGGAAAACCCTGAAGATGGGCCAGATGTCTTCCAGAGTCTTCACCACACCATAAACTTACTTCAATAACAATAATAAAACAACTGAGTCAAAAGAGTTCAAATATGAAAAGAGTTTACTGTTAAAGCACAAAAATACAGCAAACACGAGTCAGGTCCATGGAGTGACTGAAAATCAACAGCTTGAGCTCTCCCTTTTATCCTGTCTCTTTCACCCCTCCTTTCGTGCTCCGTCTCTACGGTCCTCCTGCTTGACCTTGAGCATCTCTGTGTCCCAGCTTGGCCTGACACCATTGTTTTCTTTTTTGTAACATTTTACTTCGACTGAGGAACAATCGTGTCCACTCAAGGTTTGCAGAGGTTTCTGCAGTGTCATCATGTTCAGTGTTATATAACAATTCTCTTTCTCATACACCATTATTTCTTAGTGTCAGTCTACCTAATAACAAAAAAATAAGACTTTAATGATTAAAAACTGAAGTACCTCCATTGATTACTCTTTAAAATGATTCTTCATAATGATTCTTTGTCTGTACGAACCTTTAACATAATTTTATACTAACCTGACCTTTCTGACTTGACATTTTAGCATTGCATATATAAAATATCCCACAGCTTCATCAGGTTATTAGCTCATCCCGACATTTTTTAAATTTTTTTTTTTTACATATAACAACAATGAATTCTCAAGGTTAGCAACAACCGGAATGCTAATTCTTCGTTTAGTTAGCAGCTAACTCACTGGAATATTCGATAGACATGCCTTTTGGATGGGTCGGCAGCTCTGTGGCTGTTGTATGTCAAAAACTATTTTCAACTTTCAGCACAAGAGCTACAGTGCTGGCCCTACTTCTGTGCTCGTGTCTGTCTCTCTCTCTCTAGACAAAAAAAGCTCGTCACATGCATTCTCAGTCCCCTCCCTCAATTAAGCCACAAGGGGGGCGGCAGTGGACCATAATAACTGAGGGGAGTCATTATTTTAATGCCATCATACCTGTCTGGTGACTTTGTTCTCAATGATTGCTCAGAACTACATGGCTACAACCGCATTCACGCTTCAAAAATCATAAAAGTGGTGTTGATTTGTGAAGTTTATCTTGCTGAACAAAACCTCTTAGTATCATAAACTGTTGTTTGCCACAGAGCTTATTTTCTGCAATAATGCAAAATCCAATGGAAAAATCCCATTTTGTGGAGGGAACCAGGGCGATGACAACTTCCGGGTTGGCCTACAAAAATACGTCATGCCTGAAAAATAATTTTGTCTGTGGGTTGAATTCATAATAGTCTAAAACGGTAGTTTTGATTTCTGCCTTATAGTATCTATACATTAGCTGTACCAACAAGACACAAAACTCTGTTAAAATTGTATGTTTCACTAAAGGGTGATGGTATGGAAATCCATTTCTGGGTTGTTTCACACCTGTCTGTTTTGTTAGTTGAAGTTGTTTTAAGTTGAATCCCAGAAGCTGCACATGGTTAACTGCATCATTGTTGTTACTATATCTGAATATGTTGATCTATCTTAATTCAGCATGAATAGAAAAATAAAATATTGAAGACAAGTCATAATTAGGTGTAGATAATACATTATTGTGTAGATACATATGGAAAACTTTTTTTTTTTTTACATGTTTTTGTAACATGTAATCAATTTTCAAAGATTAAAATGACAGAGTTGGGCAAAGACAGTTTCCAGGTAACGATTTCAAACATTTTTCTTTTTCTCCTTTGAGGCACAAACCTCCATCCTCGTCGACCCTCATTTATATAAATTGATTCCTGTCACATGGTATGAGTTATCCGGTGATTTGAAGGTCACAGAATTTCAGACAGATTCTTGCATGTCTCTTTTCACTCATATCCACCCCACCCCCCCACCCCCTCTGGGCGATATTGATTTGTTCTTAGCCAATTAATCATGACAAGAATATTGTGCTCAGAAAATGCGTCTTTAAATGTGACCTCACTGATAGAAGGGAAAGAGTGGAACTGGACAAAACAGCAACATAGTTTTAGAGGTGGATTATACCTTTAAGTTAAGTTTATTTTAACATATAGTCTCTGGCAGTAAAGAAAAGTAAAAAAAAAAAACTAAAAAAAGCTGAGGTGAATTCAATGCAAAGCTGAAATCCTGAAGGGATCAAAACTAGTAGTCTGTGTATATAATAAAGATAGTTTCGCCATGGTCAAATCTACCTGAAGAAAGTTCTTTTTACAGCAAGGCTAGCCTCATTCTTGAAGTAAATAATTGAAAGAAGATGGACATTATTTGCCTTCCTCACCTCTATTTTTTTCTTTTTTCAGTGTATTTAAGTGTAGTTGTATATTGGTCATGATTGAACTAGCTCATCTTTGTCCATTCACTGAAATAAATAGGAAAAACATAATTACACCTCCAGCACACAATTAGATGGATGAGCTGGAATAGAGGGTGTGTTGAGACCAGTCATCCAGTGGGCATTTTATTTATTCCTAGACACAGGTATCAAATATTAATTATGCTGTTGCATTGCTTGGTGAATGTGAGCAGGTAAAAAGAATGTTCTGTGGAGCAGCTCCTGATTTTAGATTTTTGGTTGAAACACCTCATCAATTCAGACAGTATGTTGTCCAACCACGGAGCTCAGACGTAAAGATCCTGTTTACACCTGGTATTAACATGCAATCTGTATTTGGATATCTTATCAGAATAAGGAAAATCACATGTTAATGAGCCCTTCCTCGGCTGGAAAAAGGAAAAAGAAGCAGAGCCCGTACAGCAGCATTCCTTCCCTCAATTAGGAATACTCCAAGGTAGGATAATAAGATTTCTGTGATTTCATCATGTAATGTGGATCAGTCATGCCATGTTTGATACCCGATTTGCTTAGTAAGGTCAGTATCAGCGCTGATACTGATACGATTTATCGGATCCCAGCATCCCTTCCAGAATGTGCCATTTTTGTAGAGCCAGCCGGCAGTTAACCAGCTCTGCCTACCTATTTTGCATGCTGAGATCCAATCACAATGTCTGCAAATTCGAGATAATGAGAACCCTTATTAGTACCAGGCATGAATACAGAGTCATAAAGACAATCATAAAGATAAGACAAATTGAGCTGATAACGATTAAAAAGCAACAGCTTTATTTGAAACATACTTTTGCTCTCAAAGAAACAACAGAGTCATGTCGTTCTTTGTAATGTTGTGCTAGTGTGTGATGTTTACATGGATGTTGAAAATGAGATGGAAAGGCAGACTTAAAAATGATCCATGCCTGCCTTGAAAGTAGAAACATTCTGCTGAGTGCTGAGTGCCAAAAAGAATACCTACCATGATGACCCTTTGTTATTATACGTACTTCTTATGTGTGATTTCATGGGATATAGCTGTGCGCTTGAAATATCAGTCTTACATTGGTGGTGATTATGGCAAGCCTTAATCTGCTGAATTGATTAAAGATTGGTGGAGAATGCAGACCAGCTGGCGACTCCTGTGCACCAATGATAGATTGTGCATTAAATAACAAGCCAAAATGTTTCTGCTCAGTCTACGTCTGGGTTCGTCAGAAACTCTGAGAAAGATGATACTTCGATATACCTACAAAAGATGTGTAGCTGACGTGTTTATTGGTTGGTCTTTCCTTCACATTCAGACACTTGTGGGAGATTGTTCTGGATAGTTAGTCATTGTGTAGATGCTTTGATTGAATGCACCAGCAAGTCATTTTAGGTGTCTTACTAATGAAATCATACATTTAAAGATAGTGGCGACAGTTAAGCTGTAGCTTAGCCCTGCTAATCGGGGACATGTAGGTAGCCATTTGCCATGGATGCCCAGAAGTCTTCAGGTTTTTATTCAAACCAAACACCACAGCCGGTTATTTCATGCTTCTTTTTTCTTTCACCTCTGGGTGAAGGTGTGATAATTAGTAAAGGTAGTGTATTTAGTGAGATGACCCTGGACATGTTAGCTCAGCTTCTGGCGCAGGTGTGTTTTGCATTTCATATGGATGAAAGCACAGCGTCCTTTTTTTCCCCCACATCCAATCCCACACAATTGTTTACACTTTGCTTCGTGAATGAGGAGAAGTGTGTGGTGGAAACTCTGTTTTGCAAAACATTCAAAGGTAGAGCCAGGGGAAAATACATGTATTGAATTTTAGATTAGTACCTTGAATTGAATGGAATTGAGCGGTCCCTGTGTGTGGGTGTACAGTATGCACTGATGGAACTGTTGCCATGACCGGTAAACAGAGCAGACTGACAGAACTTATCAGACAGAAAGCTCTTAGAGTAGTTGCCATGCCAGGCGGGGGGGGCACTCGTGGCAGAACAAATTGATGAGTTTGATCAGCAGTGTCTTTGTAAAACTCTGACTTACCCCTGACTTGTTGTTTTTCTGGATCTGTTTTAAAAACTTGCTCCTCCACTGTTATGTATACTGGCTAGTTCAGACTGAACACTGAGTGGAACAGATGCGAACTTGCTGTGGGCAGTGCAAATTAAAGTGAAGTTGTGTCCACAGAAATATTTAAAATTTTAGATAAATGTTTCAACTTCATGAATATATGGAGACAATAAAAAAAAAAAAAGGAGAGCATTCCAGATAAAAATAACAGGAGCATGTGGTACCTTCTTGCGCACACACACAGTTGGTGCATACATTGCTAGCTAGCTACAGCTAACATCTGTACAGTTGCTACGTTGGCTGTTTTTGGCGAAGAAACACAGACCAGTCCAGCTATCAAAATTGTGCAAAGAAAGTGGTGCAAAACTTTGCTGCGTGTACTGCTTTTAGTGCCAACGAGGAGGCAAAAGAATCAGCAAACAGGAATGACCTCAGAGTAGGAGGCTACATAACCTGTTGGGTGCCAGAATCGACGGAGTAATGCCTCCAAATTGAAATTTTATCGCATGCCAGCTGCCACTGCCAGTCAAAATAAATCGGTACTAACTACGTTATGGTTAAATGTGAATAGACATAAGAATTGGACTGAGGTGATCATCAAAAATGCTTGTTATGATACCTGACTGGCAGGGGCCAGGCGATCCTGCACCTGCAGTGAAGTTGGCTGCTGCGAGGGACCAGTACCTCATTAAAAAAGCTGTTACAGAAGAAAGCAATCCTAGGTCGTCACCGACACCAGCCCCAGCAAATAACGCCAGGTTCAGACAGGAGGCAGACGCGCTACGAAGCTCTGCCCCCTTCAGCAGACTTGACTCTGCGCTGTGGAGCCCCGCGGCCGGGGTTGGTTTGTTCCTGCCCCTCTCACTGTTCTCCTGGAGTTAAAATGAAATTTCAAAATCTCCCCATCCACTATCTTTATTAGAAATAGTATCACTGCTGTTTGTGATTGTGTTTTTTAAATTACGTACTTATTCCACATGATTGCACACTTCTCTTTGGAACAGCAACAGTATGCTTTTTATTTACTCATGCACAAGGTGGTGATTACTGTAACGTTATGCATTTTAATTCATTTCACATAAAAAACAGCAACTTTATGCACTAATTACCCCAAAATTTTGGAAATGCCAAATGTTTTTTAGACAGTGGGGGCAAAAGTTGCCACCCAAATATTTTTTTAATTTCCCACACTGCATCAGTCCATATGAGACTTGCATCAGGTTTACAGAAACACAACTTTTTAAAGCTGCACTAATCCATATTAACAATAGGTAAAATTATAATTACACTATGCGTAATAAAAGTTAACACTTGTAGTGACAAACTGTGGACAGTTTTGACCAACTCTTTAGTTCCCTTCAGCTCTATGAAACTTTTTTGCCTTTTTCAGCCCAGTGTTTTGGTTTTGTCTTCATTCACTCTCACCTATCTCATCAACGTCATTACAACTTTTACCCATAAAACCGTGCAAATACAAAGTGGTATTTCACAAATTACATTGCAAATTGTGTTCCAGTCAACTACACGAGCTGCTAAAATAGACGGCATTTATACAGTGGATGTAAGGGTCAAGGATGAATCCTCTAATAACTACTAGGCCCGAAAACCAAAAGGTCAACCTGATGAATCAGAACATAACTGACAGACATGGAGAGCAAGAGGAAATCCCCAGGAAGATTGAGTGCCGTGATCACCTTTTCATTTGCCTGCATTTCAGGAAAATAAGCCACTCTGCAGATCCGTGAGCAGATGAGGGATTAACGTCTATATGATCAAGAGGCCGGGATGGTCTGAGGGACCTTGAACTGGACGTTCTTTTAAAGGTGAAGAATTATTTCGGTGTTATCCTGAGCAGGTCACTCCTCCTGCGCTGTGATACAGATTGATTAGTATGCCTTTTCTGAGTTTTCTGAAGTGGAAATGGAGAGAGGGGAAAATAGTCTACAACAACTGTAACAACAGTCACCGCAGGCGTACGACCTTCTTTTGTGCTGCGTCTCCTTTTGGATTAATCTCACCTGGTACTGCATGGTTCATAAACAAACACAAAACAATTTCCTGACTAAATTACCAGCACGAGTCGCCAAGGAGATGGAGGGGAAGAGCGAGTACCCAAGGGTGCCCTCAATTCATAAATCCACTCCCAGTCTGAAGTTTCAGTCGCTCTCATCTAATTTCTGTGTTGTGAGCGACACGGTCAACATGAAATGGCATCTGATCATGATCAATGAGCAGAGTAACCTTGAAGACAGCAAACAGGATGAGAGGCTTTTGTCACTTTTTCCATGTCATTTTTAAGCAAATCCTATCCGAGGAGACATATAAACTCAGCTCATGTGGCTCATGAAAGAAAAGCAATTTCTTAATGAATTACCAGTTTGCAGAGATTAATCAAAATTATGCTGCCTGAGCATGACAATGTCCGATGAAGACACAAGGAGATAAAGCTAAGCAAACTCCTAATTGCTATGTTTATGTCATATAAGAATACAACATCCCAGGTACCTATGTAAGACAGTTTGTTTCAAGTGTCAGAGCACTGGATGGCGTTCTGACACCAGAGAACTGGATATGAGCCAGCGCTGGCCCATAAATGGCTGCCAAATGTAGCTGGGTTTTGGGGTGCAGACTGGGTCTGATTTGGACCGCATACCAGCTCCAGTTAGAAGCACCTGGGCTAGATTTGGGCTGCTGTAGGCCCATAATTCTGTCAGGTCGTTCATCAGGATCCTGGCATGAGCCAGGTGACCAGGCTTGCCAAATTTAGACCGTTGTTAAGCAGCAGTAGACTTCTGTATGTGTACACATACAAGGAATTTGACTCTGGTTTTAAGTTGCTCTCAATGTACATACACACAGAACAATTTACAGGAAGATAGAAATAGCTAAAAACAAGGACAATGAAGCTGAACAAAAATAGGTAGAAGTAAACAGAACTATTATGTGCATACAGGTAAGGGAAACCAAGAAAATATGAACCAAAGAGAAGGTTGAAAGAGTGATATTTTAAACATTGCACTTCTATAACATTGTCGGACTCACGGTGGACAGTAAAAAGAAGTCAAAATCGATGCAGCAGAACCACAAATGTCACTACACTAATTCGTTTTCCTTGTCAAAACCTGGTGCCTACATTACCAGCAATGCAATTTATCGCTGGCAGTTCGGTAGGAGATCCTGGTGTGCTACGCTAGTAGCAGCAAATGTAGCCTATAGCCTCAAGCAGAGATGAGGAGGGGACTACAGAGGTGTGGTGAGCTCACTGCTTTCTTGTCGAGGGTTTTCTTTAGTAGAGATGTATAGGATTCATGAAGCCAAACCAGATTCAATCTCAGCTGATAATCACCTTGGAGCGGAGGTGAGCTATATTTTTTTAAATCTGTCTTTCCACATGTGACATGAAGGCAAGCTCAAGCTAACAAAAAAGCCTTGAAGGTTGAGAACTGAGGATGGAGTATATCAACACTTAGTAATCAAACACAACAGTGAGAACTCTAATTCTCAATCAGCGATATGTCATGTAATATTGAGATATCAATATTAATTATTGTATACTTTCCATAGGCTATTTTTTTTTGTCTGTGCTGTAAAGTTTTTTGTGTCTTTTCTTTTTTTCCACACTTTTCATTATGCTAAGCATTTCATGCTCTTCAGTCTTTTATCTCCACTTAATGCGTTGTGGTATCTGACCTAATTTCCCGGGGATCATTTAAGTTTCAAATTATCTTCCATCTGCGTCTTATCTTAATAGGTCTTGGCTTTTTCTTATTGCAATACCCAGAAATCCATTCCCTGTAATGTCAGTCGCCTGAGCAGCATGTGTGGGAGCGTAATTCAGCCGCTCAAAGACGAGCAAATCATGCTCCAGCTGACAAAAAGGATTTATACACCTGATGGTGATCAAAGTGTATAAATGGATAAACGGATTTACTGATGAAAATGTATAATGACAAGGCAGCAAAGAAAAAAAAAAAGATCAGTTATTGTCAGTTTGTCTATTTATCCTCCAGACTGATTATAGCTCACTTAAAGCAAACTTTCATATAATAGTTTTATCTATTTTTAGACACTAGTTTTACATTTTTGGAGAGGTCTGTGCATCATAAATCGTCTGAGTGGCATGGAAAATTGAGTTCAAATTAAAAGTCCTTTTGAAGGAGACTTACTGTAAGTTCTCCTGTGATGAAAGTAAAACTGTAAATATAAAAAAAGGACCTGTTTGTTGTGCCCTGCTTGCTATTTGGAGTGCGACTTTATTAAAGCACCTTTCCCAAGCAGTGTCACATTACTGATATGAGAGGAGAAGCTTTGCAGGAGGATTGTATTTAACATATCTAACGCCGCCAACATGGGGGTGTTATTTCAGCAGCCGACTTAGCAATTTCTGTGCAGGGGAATTCAGCGGCATCATGAGTGACGTTTCACTGGTTGAAAGGTGGATGGAATACTTTGTGGTTGAAATTAGGGGGGAATACTAAATATTGTTTCATCTCCTCCTTCACTGTCACCTCCTGGGAAGCAATTTGGAGGAAGTGAGGAAAGAAATTAGTAGAAGTAGAAGGGGAAACTGTCGATTTATGTTTTTGATTAAAGGACAATGCTACCGATTTTACACATCAATGTCAATTCACTCATCAAAGGGTTGTACTACTCACCTATCAGAACAGTATACTTGTCTTCTGTGGAAGTTGCCATCGAGTGACATCTTCAAGCGACATCCCCAGGGTATTTTGGGTTCAGCTTGAAGACTACAACTTTGTCAATAACAATGTCAGTCTGTTGGTCCGTCAGTCGGTCCGCCACTTTGGTTCAGATTGACATCAACAACTACCGGATGGATTGAGATGAAATTTGGTACAGACATTCATGGTGCCCAGAGGATTCTTCGTAGTGACTTTAGTGACCCCCTGACTTTTCCTCTAGCACCACCAGCAGTTCAATATCATCATCTACTAGATGGACTGGTACAACATTTTGTACAGACATTCATGGTTCCCAGATGTGTTAAGTTTTGGGCGGTGGTGGTAAGTGGTAGACCCAAACGCAGACATATTCAGTGGGTAGGATCAGTTAAAGGGTTTATTGATTGAAATGTTGACAGGTGAGTGACGAGACACAGGTGAAAACAATCAAGGGAGATACCAGAAGTCAAAACACCCACACTGAACATAAAATTACCAAAACACAAGATGTTCGAAAATACAAAGAAAAACCTTAAATCTAACATAACCAAAATCAGAAAAATACCATGATTCCTAACAAGATGATGTCTCCTAATGATTTTGGCGATCCTCTAACTTTTCGTCTCAAGGTTGTTATGTGTGGTTTGGAAGGAACTATTGGATGGATTGCCTTTTACGTTTGTTACAGACTTTCATCTTCCCCTCCGGATGAATGGTAGTAACTTGCTTGCATGTAATCACATGCTAACGCGCTAAACTAAGATGTGTTACAGTTTAGGTCAAAGCACAAAGTACAACCTCACAGAGCCACCAGCATGGCAGTAGATTCTTAGTCTTGTTAACAGAGTTTGTCTTACACACTGGTATGTAGTTTGAAAGATGTAGCGTTTTCCAGGCAGGAAGGATCTATTGGTTGCATTAAGGGAAGTGTAGGAGCCTGTGTTTTTGGAGTTTGACCCAGACTAAGGTCTTAAAGTCAGAATCTCTCGGCCCCTGCTGACAAAGTTTCTCTTGCGTTTCTCTCTCATGCAGTGATGGAAAGTACATTTAGAAATACTGTACAATTCTGAGGTACTTCGACACATTTTAGAGGGAAATATTGTACTTTTGAACTAAACTGCATTCATTAGACAACCATAGCTAATAGCTGCCTCGCAGATTAAGGTTTTACATACAAAACACATGATCATCTTATAAATATGATGCATTGTTATAGATTCAACTACCCAACAGTATAAAAATGAGTTAAATTCACTCCAACCAGCTACATAAGTAAAATGCTGCTTTTATGTTAATTCATCAAACATAATAATCCAATAATATTGTACAGCACATACAGTACATTATAACACTGAAAGGGGCTATTCTGCATGATAAGTACATTTGCTTTTGATTCTTTAAATATATTTTGCTGATGATACACTTTTACTTATAACACAGTAAGATGTTATAATTACATATACCTAATTAAAGAATCTGCATACTTCGTCCACCACTGCTCTTTTGAGTGTCTTGATCTCTGTGGAAGTGCAATACTGAATTGCTGGAGTACCCCTTTAATTGTTTAATCTATAAGTCAAATGTGACTTCTTCATAGCTTGTTTTGTCTGACCGACTGTCTAAAAAAACCCCAAAAGGTTTCCAATTTACAATTATATAACTCGAATATAAAGATTTCAATTTCTTCCGAGAAGCTGGAACCAGGGAATCTTTGGCATTTTCATTTGATAAATGACAAACAATTAATGGATTGTCAAAGTTGTTGTTAATATATATTATATTGTTGAATAATATAAAATATATAAAATAGTTTTTATGGTCTGGAAATGAGTGGGTGTGACATCTGATAGGATACTCTTGTGTTTCTTTGGACAAGACTTCCTAGAAGGATATAGAGCTTCACAGTGTTTAATAAATGGCATGATTATAATAAATACACAATTATGAAGTAAAAATCACAATAATAAATTGTGTAAAAATATAAATTAAACAATAATTTGTGGAATAACTAGATAAATGATGAAGACTCTACTCATTATTATAAAATGTCATTTCATCCTTTTACTTTTTTTTTTCATACTTTTTAAAAAAAAATTTTTATTTCATACATTTCAAAATGACAGTTTATTACATTGTGTCACTTGTAATAATGACACATTTTATTTCATGTCACTTTTCACAGCAGTGGTGTTGTCCCCGCACTGCCTCTTAAGCTAGCAAGCTCAACAAATGCTACCCGATTAGCCAGTTAGCTCCAGACTTTTGAAAAAGGGCACTTCATTTTTATTTCATTTTTTTTTTTTTAAGTATTAGCTATGAAACATTTCATTATACTAAGTTGAGTTTTTAAAATACATTCAGTTATTTCACAAATTGTTGGTTCATTTATATATTTAACTCAATTAGTTCACATTATTATTTTTATCATAATGTCTTTTTAATTTATTTAACACACTTCCATAGAAGGAGACCTCATTCCCTACAGTGTTGGTAAAGGAAAGGAGGAGGCTGAGAAGGAAAGAATGAAGCATTTTAAGGGAAATGGAACCACTATTGTCTCTTCCTGACCGTGTCCTTGTGACAGTTGTGACTGATTTTCATGTTTACAAACTGGTATGATCAAGGTGAAATAGTACCTTTTCTCCGACAGATGAATGAGGCGGCCTTGCCAAAAACAAACAGAACGAGGCCGTAGCAGCTTTTTCATTTGCTTTCTGAAACAAATTGCACCCAAGATGAGACATAAAATACTCAATTTCCAGCATTTGTTAATTCTCACCCCTGAACTGACAAACTGAATTGCCTACATGTCAGATGTGCAATGAGGCAAATCAAGCAGATTCATTTTTATAGCCAAGCCCTCACTCAGTAGTTATCAGCAGGGAGAGCAGCTGTAGCCCTTCATTCAAATGCAGCTTTGAATTTATTTTTAAAGACAAATTCAAGGGAGCCTTATAGCAGCTCCGGCTCTGATGGTGACATTTGAAGAAACGACTGAGGTGCCTCGGAGAGATGAGGTCATGACATGCGTGAACAGTTTGCTTGGATTTTTTCTGCCATTATTCATTGATTTTTATCATGTTCAGCGCTCCAAAGGAAATTGCTTTGCTGGGAAAGATGCCCGTGCATGACAAGTATGTATCTGTTTGTGTACTGTGCATGAATCAACATCATTTCAGAGCCAATTAGTCATGACATTAACTAATCCTGTAGCCGGTATCAGCCATGGGAGCAGGCACTTTTTCCACGGCTCTGGCGTATTGTTTTTGTGTGGGAAACCTGATAACAGCAGCAGGGCCAGTGAAGAATCTCTTTGCGTTGTCACGGTGACACTGTCACAAGATGTCCTATAATTTCTGGCTGTGCACCGACTGTTGAATGTCTCCAAATGGGATTTGCAAATCTAACGTAAGTGAGATTCAAAAGAGAAAGAGATGCAAGAGAAAGTTGTGTTTTGAACCATGTTTGCAAAAATAATTACCCTCAGCCCGTGATGTGGGTAATTATGCAGGTAGGCTGACATTATTCAAATGAAAAGCAGTTTAGCAAAATAGTTTTGTTTCTGTTTTTGTGTGTGTGTCTGGTACACTCTAGCAAGAGAGTAAAACTAACCAAACAGCTACAGCTATGTGTGAAATAAGGGCATTTGAGAATAATGTGCTTTAAATGAGTTTGAGGGAAAGACGCTGCAGTCTCTTGGTGTGAGGTGAAAAGCTTAAAAAGTTATAATGACAACTTATAAAGAATCATAGTTCTTCTGTTATTTAATGAGCACTTCTTACTTTAACTTAGACCCATGAGTTCTCTTTGTATAGCCCAATGAAGGAATTTAAATGTGCTGAATGACACATAAAGTGCTGCTACTGCCACAGAGCTTTAAAGTCATAATCCTTAAAGTCTGTCCCACTCTAACCAGTCCACTATAACCAGTCCGCTCGGCCTGTCTGTTCCACTATAACCAGTCCTCTCAGCCTCTCTGTCCCACTACAGCCTCTCTGCCCCACTATAACCAGTCCAGTAAGGTTTTGCAGGGTAAGGTAACTGTGGCTGCTGGTCGAAGTTGTGGGTTTGGTGGGAGGGGCTTAGCAGAGTGATACGAGGCAGCAGAGGGAGAGGCTTTGCATAGGTTGCACAGGTTTTGCCTACCCCAGCTTTAAATAAACAGAAATTCTTTCCCTACATGAAGAGAGAGCTCTACCCTTCCTTCCCATGTGAAGGTGAAAAAGCCAGGAGGGAAGTGTTATTGATCACGCAAAGATTAGATAAACTTGGAGGCATGGACAACACCTCAGGAGTTTTTGTTAAGTGACTTTTTTGATCTACTATCCTGTTCACACAGGTTGCCAGTTGTCAGTCAAAAGGAGAGGCAGGAATGTCAGAGCACATCAGTGAGTGTTTAAGTTCAATCAAGGACACAAGGAGCCCGGATTAACTCCATCTCAAATTCACTTATAAGGAGTGCACAAACAAAATTCATCTCACTTTTTGTTTGAAAGTATCTAAATATGAGTTTATCTGTCTTCCAACATCTGTTGTTGATCAGAGACAACTCGTTTTGAGAAAACTGTCATCTATAATCATATGGCATGGTCAAGAGGACTTATGTCTGCTGGATGCATTTATTTGAAATGTACAGATGTTAATCATTTCACACTGATTCCCAGAGAGTTGTGAGCTGGAATTAAATGTTTGAAAAGAGAAAATAGAAGTGCGATCTAAGCATACTGTACAACTTTAATTAATGTGTAATCCTGTAATCCTGCCTTTAATTTCTCCTATAATATTCAATTAGTTCTTTTCTCTCTCCTCCAAGGCAGCTGAATACATTACATGTTCAGGTCGGTTAAGACAAAATCATTTAGGTGAGATTACACCTGCGTCACTGTTCCTAAATTGTCCCTTTCACCTTCTTGACAGAGGGAATTCAGGGAGTTATTACAGAAAGAATCCAAGGTATGAAGTCACATGTGTCAAATAGAGCCTATTAAAAGTTCTCATGTTTTACTGTTTTACGAGATTAGATCAAAGTAGATTTAATTTGCCGTTTTTGAGACTGATCAACAGAAAAAGACCCTTTAATGTCCAAGTCAATACAGAACTCTACAAATATAAAATACATATCCGTATAAGTAGTCAACCTCTTTAATAGGACACACCTAAATCATCACTGGTGCAGCCAGTTGGTTTTAGAAGTCACATCATTAGTGTAGTCAAGCAGTTTCCATTGGATACAAGAAAATATCCAAGTCGCTGAAAATTCCTTGCAGTTTACAGTTAAATCAATCATTACGAAAATCAAAGAGTATGGCGCCGATGTATGTGCTACAGCAGGTTGTCCTCAAAAACTGAGTGCGCGTGCAAGAAGGAGACTAGTGAGGGAAGCCACCAAGAGACCAATGACAACTCTGAAGGAGTGCCAAGCTTCAGAGGGTGAGACTGGAGAGAACAGTTGGCCCAGTGCTTCACCAGTTGCAGCTTTATGGGAGAGAGGCAAAGAGGAAGCCACTCTTAAAAAAAAAAAACACAAAAAAAACTGACCTGACATCTTGGCTTGTTTGCCAGAAGGCACGAGGGAGACTCTGAAGTCAGCTGGAAGAAGCTTCTGTGGTCTGATGAGAACAAGATTGAGCTTTTTGGCAATCAACACATCACCATAAACACCCCATCCCCAGCGTGAAGCATGGTGAAGGCAGCATCATGCTGTGGGGATGCTTCTCTCCTGCCGGCCCTGGAAAGCTTGTGAGGGTAGAGGGTAAAATGACTGCAGCAATATACAAGTCAGTCTTGGAGGAATCCCAGTGCAGTCTGCACGAAACCTGACACTTGGGAGAAGATTTTTCAGCAAGACTGTAGCCATGTTTCCATTAAACATATTTTTATGCAAGTTTTTGAAGTATCGCATTAGAAAAGCAGTATGAAAATGGCAAAAGAACTATTCATACTTGCCAAATAGAAACAAATCTCCTTTTTTCTCCTGTAGATGGGTTAGATGATCAAGGCCACTTGTTTCCAGTTCCCAACCTCTACTTCTTCTCCTCTGTTTACTGGCGGATTACAGCCATGCGTAAAGCGTAGCCTATACCACCAACTTCTGACCAAACAAGGCTTTGCAACGAGCCTAGTTTATTTGCTCCAAACCAGTTGATGGAAACGTGCCTAATTTACATGTCGTTTTTGCAACATTTCAAAAGTTTGCTAAAAATTTGCTTGACAATTGAATGGAAACAGGGCTAATGAGCCAAAGAATAAAGCCACAGCTACACAGCGTTGATGTCCTGGACTGTGAGTCAGAGTCCAGATCTCAATCCCATTAAGAAATTAAGAATTTGCGGCTAGACTTGAAAAAGGCTGTTCACCAATGATCCCTGTGCAACCTGACAGAGCTTGAGCAGATCTGTAAAGAGGAATGAGAAAAAAACTGTGGCAAATCTCATAGAGACCTACTCACACAGACTCAAGACTGTAATTGCTGCCGAAGGTGCATCTACTGAATACTGACATGGAAGGGGTATATACATAAGCAAACACAAAACATTTAGTATTTTATATTTCTAATTAACTTTTCACTTTATTGTTGTAAGACAGAAAACATGAGAACTTCCAAGGGTAAGTACTTCTTCTCTCTGTAAAGTGAGTTTTTGGCATAAGGCATAGTCTTTGCCTGGGTCCAGACCTTTGAATCTGCCCACTCCACCGAGTTGACTGATTCTTCATAGACGGCATGTCTTCTCAATATCACCCGACATCGTAGTTTGTTTTACTTTCTCTTAAAACTCTGGAAAAAACAGTATGTTGGCATGGCTACGCATCAGTGTATCAACAGTGTAGACTTAAAGGACGTTAGATTCAGGCAGATACGTTGGTCTCTAGTGACTGGTTAGGGAAAATCAAACCACCACCCACCCCACCCCCATGGAAATCTGTTAGAGTGACAATCCTGGTATTTGTTACTCATTATGTGGTGTGCAGTTTAGTATAGTTGCTAAGTAAGAACACATCCAGCAGTATGGGTCTCAGTGCAGTATAGTTAGACCAGACACAGAGACAATTAATGAGTCTTTCCGTCTGACGGATATAGCTACAGTGAACTGCTGCAAATAACTCTGGTTGTTGAAGTTTGTGATAGGCAATTTAAACAACTCATTATTTTGATGTAATCTGCATGAGAAACCTCTTGTTCTCCATTTCTGAATTAATGAAGCGCGGCTGTTGGAAGGAGATGAAATCTCTTTCCTCCCAGGTGCTTTGATGATTTCAAGTGAAGTGACCGGAAGAAGTACAAAAGAAAATACATGACATGGTATAATTGCCCTTTGTCTTCAGTCAGACATCCAGACTCTCTGTAATGAAAACAGATCTAAGACACAGGGAGATATTACAGGGGACACAGCTGCTGTTGAAAAAGTTGAGACGATCTAGATGCCAGGTTCAGGAAAAGGCCTGGAAGATCAGAATAATGACAGCCTGCGGGCTAGTTTGTTACCACTGTACAGCTACTGCCAGCCGTGATAGGGTTGGAGTATTACTGGGAGTGAGTTTACTGTGTATCCATGCAGTACTGCTTATACTGCCATATTGTGTTAAGATGAAGCTGTGATGTGTGACCAGGCCAAGGCTCAAGTAAACGAGAGACTGCTTAGGGTCACGTAGATTCATGGCATACCTGCAAACTCATCATTCTTCCTCGGTTTCCACAGTATTTAATAGCTGTCTACTGGTGTGCTATTTTTCAGTTTCACTGAGAGCCCAGCTCTATTTTGCAGGAATGCCGTGACCATACCTGTAGTTACACATATTGACGCCTGGAAGCTGGTACTACCGGTACAACCACAGTCTGACCGGTTGGCCACTGAGCAGCTCAGCTGGAGCAGTTGGGGTTAAGGGCCTCGCTATGAGGGTATTGGGCATCGAACCTCCCGTTCAAGAAGCCTGCTTCTCTTACCTTTAGGCCACACTGGGTAGATGGGAGCAAAATTACGCATTGAAAGTTAATATTTTAGCTGCTATTAACTATTTTCAGCAGTTAGGCAGTAAACATTAGCAAATTAAGTACATTGTGTACTGCAGACTCACCTATATTAACATCATTTCACTTCTCAGAAATGGTCATAACATTAACACACAATATTGATAGAGCAAATAATAATTATAAATAGGGTCAAACATGAGAAACAATTGTGATCTTTAGATCCCTCAGTATTTCTCAAATTCGTAAATTGTTTTTTGGTTGCTGTTGTTTTTATGGTCTACACTTGTTCTGTCTTATTATTGTATCATCTGTGAAGCACTTTGAACTGCACTGACCTGTATGAAAGGTGCTATACAAATAAAGTTTGACTGATTGATAGTATTGATTTAGGCCAATGATCTGGCCCTTCCTATAAGGAGGTGACTATACTGAGCAAAAACAAAATGTTTTATGAGATTAATTTATTGTTTAGTGATTCAGAGTAAATGCAGCTGACACTACACACTGAAAGTTAATATTAAAGCTGTTAGTCCTTTTATTAACTGATTGCCTCCTGTAGTTGAAATGCCTTTTAGGAAGGTTTGTTATGGTAGTTCTCTACATTTATAATTCCATGTAATACCAAGTACTATTTTCAGTAAGACATGTTACTGATGACTGTATGGAGTGCAAATTGCAGTGGTGTTCCACTTAGGGCCCTGCTTCAGCTCTACCTTGTTATTGTTTTCTACTTTTAAGCATTCCATCACAGTATATCAAAGCATTGAGGTGTTTAAAAAAAAATATTTATTCCCGACTTGTCTCCTATGCAGTCTTTGCTAAAGGTCAAGCAAAAACTAATTATTTGTCTGATGCTGCAGTAGATTATAGCGCTACATTAACTCATTCCCACCTGGGATTTGTTAGAGACTCTTCCGTCTGCCTGGTTGGAGCTCAGCGATCGCGATGGCGACCTCAGTGCAGTGAACAATGAGCGGCGCTAATGTCATGACATCATCTTGAGAGATCCCCAGGCTTTTTACAGATGGAGGGTTCCATCCAAAACTTCACTCTGTAATACGGATAATGTCCTGCTCATTATAATGAGAGTAATTCCACCAAATGCATTCCTCAGTCAAGCTTTCTTTTCATTATCTCAATAAATCCAATGTGTCATATTCAGCATTCAATCAATGCCTTATTTCCTACTTTCTTTGCCGAGGGAGGCTCTTTGCCATTAAAACTCTTTGCCATTAAAATACATTCAGGGTGTAATTTAGTGGAATTGTGTCATGGTGGCAGTGTGAAATTTTGAAGCTGACAAAATTCTTCCAGGTAGTGGATGGCAACTGTGTTGTTACCTGCTGTGTGGTAGAAATTTAAGATTGATTTTCTTTCTGCACTTTAAAGTGTGAAACTTGGATGTGACATAGATTGCCCATAAATGCACCAATATAAGTTACTCCAAAAAATGCAGTGAAAAGGGGTCTTTTTCTGCTGATTCACTGATGAAAACTACTGGGATAACAATAAAGAGACTGTTCACATTCACTGATAAAAGAGGGTCAACACAAATAAGATGAAGACCAATGTAATCACATGTGAAATGAAATGAAAAGTCTCATGTTGTTACCTGAATTCAAAGGTTAAAAGTTTACCATTGTGATAGTGTGTCAAACAAATGGAAGTGGCATTAAAATCCTCTTCATAAACAGCTTAAAGTTGCAGAGAGTCACAATACACTACAGAGCTTTACATAACATCAGAAGTTGCACAAATCGCTCCTCATACATTTATGCAGCCTGAAAATAAAACTGAACTGAAGAAGGATCACAGTTGGTGACAGTATTTATTTTGAAGATGAAAATGATCATGAAAACTCTGCTGACAACTGGCTCACATTTACAGAAGAAAGGGGACTTGAGATCATTTCATTAACACATTTAAATATGGCTTAAACCATTGGAAAAACAAAATATTAACCTGTTGGTGAAAGTAAAGATAAATTCACATACCTGTAATAGAACATCCAGCCTTAACATGTCTGTCATGCTTAAAAGAAAACAAGTCAGTTGCAATAAACGGTAGCAGCGGAGTCTCAACCAAACTATACTGATAACCACAATATGACAGATGTGCTATACAGATCTAATATCTGTCTCGGCAGAATTGTTGGAGAGCCACAAGCATGTATGAATATGACTACAGGCAATTCTTATCTAGTGCAAAACAATAATATAGCATACAGAAAAGCAGGTTAGAACAATGCCTCACCAGAAAGAAAGCTAAAGGTCAGTGTAAATCTAGGAGGCACCAGTAAACGTGTCTTTGTTGAACAGTGTACAGTATGGCGTCATTAGTGGATGCTACTCATGGGGCTTTTGAAACATTAACACAAAACGACAACAGGAAAACTGAATGGCCACCATTGTTATAGTCATATTCTGTCATATGGAGATCAAAATGAACTGCAATTACATTCCTTCAGGAGAAGGTGGGGTTCAATTCCTCAGTTCCTACACTGTGAGAAAAATCTGAGCATTTTTACAAGGAACAGCAGGAGAATGCATTAAAGCAATAAAGCCTTTTGCAGTGTTTACACCTGTTTCGACAAATGTGACAGTGCCATCACTTCAGTGACAGTTTCATAGTTTTTGGAAATATGCTTATTTGCGTTCTTGCTGAGAGTTAGATGAAAAGATCAACCACTCACGTTTGTAAGCTAAATATTAATCAAGAGCCAGCTTGAGGTAAATTTAGCACAGCATAAAGACTCAGCTTAAAGAAATCAGCTAGCCTGTGTCGTGGCAATTTTGTAATCTCACTCTGGCAACGAGGAACAGGACACTTAGAGTCTTATCGCACTTTTAATGCTCTGAGTATGGTACACAAGACAAAGGTTAGTTTGTAATATGCACACAGATGGGAAACTGTTCTCACATCTGTATACTGGGCTCTGTCCTCCCCCTCTGATCAAGGTTGCTTCTTTCAGTTAGCATCTTACATGCCTTTGTTCTCAGGACAAAGTGCTCATAAGCCAAAGGTCAGGATCTTTGGATGACATCCAGGTGGGCAACAATGCCTTAGTTTAGGAAATTAGACCATAGTTCATTCAGTCAAAGGTTACATTATACAGGATTCAAAAATAATCAAATATAATTTCCCTTACAATGCTCAGTCCAAAGGTCCAGCATCTCTAAAATCACTAATTAACATGTCATATTTTGTTGTTTTTTACAAAAATACATTTTCACGCTTCGGTTTGTGTACGAATTAAACAAATGAAAAACAACATGTCAGTTCGTGAACTTTGGAGGTGAAGGTTCCGCTGCTTCCAGCCTTTAAACTAAGCTACGCTAACTGCCTGCTGGCTCTAACTTTAAAGTTGGCGTACAGACATGAGAGTGGTGTCAATCGTCTCATCTAACTCTCAGCAAGAAAGTGAATGAGTGGATTTCCCAAAATGTGGAAATATTCCTTTAAGCTGCTTCTGGATTGAATGTTGAAAGTGATTAAACCATATTTCAGTGTGGTCAGGCTCATATCATGACTGAAACAACAGCATCAGTTGTTTGTTGGACCTTTGGTGACTTTTGTTCCTCAAAAGCAAAGTTGGAAATAGCTTGATGTTGTTGTAGCACCAAAAAACGTCTTAGGGAGAAGGTTGGGGTGGATGGTTTGGTCAGCACAGCATGGGACTTCGACTCAGGAGACCACTGTTTGTGTCCCATTTCTTACCAACAGTCAGCGTTTTCTTTTAACCGTCACCACAATCTTTCCCTAACCTTAAGCAGGTAGTTTCGGTGCCTAAACCTAATCTGGCGATAATCAGCTACCTAATCTTCTGATCTGCCACCTTAGTGGTGGAAGATCAGTCAACAGTAAAATCTTTTTTTAAATGGTCATGTGTTTTGGAAGCCACTGGCACACCATGCCATCATGGGCATCAGGGCAACAGATAAGAAAACGCTTTTGGAGAACAAACAAAAAAAATATCAACCTTTTTTGTCACTTTGTTTGGAGGACTTGCTGGCCTGGATGTGGTCATGGTCTGTCTGGGAAGAAATATGTGCACAATATTGGATAAATGAATGGTTACATCTGAAGGGACGGTGAGTCCTATGATTCCTGCCACAGGGTAAGTTTCCACCAGAGCCGACCTTCCTTTCTGATCTGCTATTTGGAATAATATTTCCCTAAGTTGTAAACACAAATACAAACCCAAATCCCACCACATTTTAAGCTAATAATAAAAACCAGGTCATCTAACATGTACTACAATGTAACCGCAATACATTTTGCCTTCAAACTGGGCATCCACTGGTTAAGTGAAACAGTGAAAATACCATAAGAATCTTTGAACAAAGACTTTGCCATTCGATGACACTACAAAAGACATGAAATACTATACATTCTGCACTGAATCCCACCGCACTAACACAAACTGTATCGGCAAACAAGCTGTGGAAGCAGTGTGGGAAGAGTAGCCACCTGGTGTGACTTAAGCTTCATCCCTCCACATCCTTCTAATTGGTGTTACTGTTCAGTTATATGCTTGTTAGCACTTTCAGGACTGTTAATTGCACTGAGTTAATAATGGGGTTGCTTTCACTGAATGGGTTGCTTTCTGTGTGAAAACATGGAGCCACTCGTGTGAGAGAGACCTTGTACTGGGGTTTTGTGAAAATAGTGCAGAAAATGCGAATTGTGAAACATGATGCGCCCTTGTACTACATCTGATAAAAATGAAAAATGAGAAGGCTGTAAGGATATAATCTCATGAATTAAAACTGCTAGGAGTGGAGACAGTAACCCTGTGTCTGTTCCAAGGTGGTCTCTGACGTCAGATGTGAATGTCCTCTATCTTTCTCCAGCCGTTCACTATACTGTCTGTTTCCGGTGTCTCTTGTTCAGTGTCCTTGCTGTTTCACCAATGTAGTGTGATAGCCTGGCCTTGTAAGGTGGTCCCACTGGGATTCTTATGGTGGTCTGCAGTAATTCAGCATTGTCTATTCTGATCTTGATTCATGGCAAGATTCTAATAATCCACTCCTGATAACCATTGGCCCAGAATGTCCACCATACAGGGTACCTGCAGGGCCTTAAAAGTATTGAAAAAGCATTGAATTTAACTTTTTTTCTGTATTTCTCATGCAGATTATCTAATTGACATTTATTACAGGAGGCAAAGTATAATAAAAAAAATAAATGGAATTACTGTAGTTTACGGTAATTCTATTTTGTTGTCATGTATGAAAAGACCCGAAATGAACACTGTAAGCGGACTACTTGATTCCTATAAGTAAATTATTTAAACAGCATTTGTATAGGAATGATTCTGTCCCAAGCTTTTTGATCCATAAGCGGTTCACCACTGTAACCGTGATGGTGGTTTCCACTGTACTTTGTAAATAATTCTTTTCTAGGGCTTAAAATCCATACCGATTTTCCATTATATCATTCATACGTACTTTTGTCAGTATGGACGTGAAGTGGTAAGTAAGTGGTATTAAAAGGGTCTTAAAAAGTCTCCAATTTACCTTGAAAACCCCTGGGGGTACCCTCAATTCAGTTTTATTTATATAGCGCCATATCATAACAACGTTATCTCAGGGCACTTTGTCATAAAGAGCAGGTCTAGACCGACTCCTTATGTGCACAGAGACCCAACAATTCCCACCAAGAGCAGCACTAGGCAACAGTGGCAAGGAAAAACTCCCTTTTAACAGACAGAAACCTCGAGCAGAACCAGGCTCTGGGTGGTCATCTGCCTCGACCAGTTGGGTTGAGAGAGAGGGGAGGGAGAGAGAGAGAGAGCATGAGGAAAGTGAACATGCACTTGCACAGCGCAGTTCAGTTCTACATACACCCTGTTGTACGTGCTGCACTTTCCTCTCCCTATCCTCCTCCTCATTGATAAGATGTTGTGCTCTCTATAGGAGGTTCCTTACCACTGATCTACTATGTTGTTAGCAGTGCTTAGACTCAAAGGTGCCTGGTGGAGAGAAAGTCATGTTTACAGTCAGTTTTGCTCACCAAAATGCATTGTGTGTATCCTTGAGGCCGAAAAAACGTCCTTTCTCATAAAACAGTTCAAAGTCAATTTTTTATATATTTCAAATGCTATATTGTTAACATCCATGTTTGCTTGCTGGCAGTCTTGTTCTTCCTTACCTCTACCGACTCTAAACTAGTGCAGGAGTGTGTATTGCGTTGCTCAGCATTATTGATCAGAGGATCCCATTGTTCTGTCTCACATCTTATTCTAGTGTTAGTTTAGTGTTTGCAATGACTTCATTTTTATATTATTAAAGTGAAAATATCAATTGGAAAGTTGAAATACAAAAATAGCACTGTGTTGCATTTGTTAAATTTGAAAAAAAAAAAAAAGAACTATATAAAACTGCACACTGGAGTGAGGTTTTTGGGAAAGCTTAGAAAGGGAATAAAATAATGTTGCGCTTCTTGTTTTCCACAAAAAAAGGGAGCTCACTCAGCCTGACACATGCTCTATCTGATACTACAAGTACAAGAACCAAAGGGCCTTCGTCTCTCCTTCACTCCTTTTCCCAACATGCAGTTTGACGCCATGGTGACAATCTGTTAGCAAGGCTGAGAGCACACTAAAGCTTTTTCTCACTGACGATTTCCCCACAGTCTTCCCTTGCAGCTTGTACTGTATTTCAGATTCATACACATCTTCACTCCCTCTCCATCTATTTTATACTTTACATTCCCACTCCGCATTGTTAGCAAACTACAGCAGGAACTACTGTCAGTTTCAGGCTCTGGTACGCTGTAATGAAGTCTGAAACAAATCCTGTTTTACTTAAACCATGGAAATCACTCTGGAAACAACCTGAGCTGTCCTGTAAAGCCAAGAAATGTACCAGGCTAAAACCTCTGAAGTTGGATTCAATTATTACTCCCCTCCTCCTCTACATTTTTAATATGTTCTGTGATGAGAGACAGTCTATTGCAAATAGAGTGTATGTAAGTATGGCTGTGTACGTTTCCACAGGGATGGCATTCTACAACAGGCGGATTAATAAAGCACATGCCAGGAAATAAAAACTGCAGCAGCGGAAAAAAGTCTGTGAACCTATAAAAGACATTAATTGCAGTGCAGAATAGTGCCACAGCATCATTAAACAATGGTATAATGCCTCAGCAGGAACTCTTCTGTCGGAGTCCATTAGATGCCCAATGAAGTTAGCATGTTTCAGCTCATTCAGATCAATCTCTCAGTGCGTTAATGCTGAGAGAATTCCAGCCCATTTTCCACTGAAAACTTCAGTGTGATAAGCTCTCCAAACACAACATTAATGCTCATTTTTCTGTAAAGGTTCATATCGCATTTTGACAATGAGTGGTGGTTACTGTGACATTACACTGTCATTACAATGAGTTATTAAAGCTCATTTGGTTGGAAGAGCTAATAAGAGCTGAAAAGTTATACTCTACAAATTTATTGTTAATGGATTAGCTAAGGGCTATGTCTCTTGATAACAGGATGGCTCTTATTTATCCTAAAACATTTTACAGTATGGGTTTTATTTTTTTATTGCTAGACTTAGCTCTGTGGATTCATTCTCTGTGGACATTCATTTTTTTTCATAGACAGTGTTATTTGACTGGCAGTTGGAGCACTTCCAAAGCTTGGATGGGCACAACCCTTTCCAGGTAGGATGTGTTGCTATAAAAAATATCTGGTTCTTAAGGCTACAAGCCAGTGTATATAAAAACGTGAGACTATGTCATTTTATGGTACAAAACATCAGCACAGAGCTTAAAGCAGTATTAATTCATTTTTTGGCCTTTTGGCAAACTGGCATATTATCACCTTTTTAAAGTTGATATGGCTTATGTGTTAGCAAACTGTTGCCCATTTACCCATTCAACAGACAGGGAGCAGCTTTAGCATTCATTTAGAGTCGTGTTTGTCTCCACCTGATAAATGCAAGTCCAACATTCACTGTACCTTTAGCTTTGTTTTGGGCTCCACCAACTCCTGTTGTTGGTCTCTTTAGCTGCTAAAAGCTCCACTTTTTTCACTTTCTGTGTCTGTCTGCTGTTTGGTATTTGGGAAAGTAGTGTACAGCGAGTTTAGCAGCTTTTTGGATGAGAAGCTTGATGAGAGCGTTGAGACTGAACCGAAACATTAAAGTTGCAGGCCATAAAACCAAATCAATGAGCTGAAAGTCACAAAAAATCTCTGTAGCTTTGAGGAGAACTGCAAAGTTGTGGGTTTGTCACTACAAGTGACAACTTTCATGTTACATGTAGTCATTTGACCCATTGTTAATGTGAAATTGATGAGTGCAGCCTTAAAATTCTGTTGCATGCACTGCTAACAGCAAGCAGAAGCTAAAGCTTATGCTCTGTAGACGTTATAACACATACAGCAAGTTAAATCAGTTGATTTTCAGGTGATGCGTCAACTTTGGATGAATTCAGTAACCATGCAATTTGATAAAAGAAAAAAAAAGAATCTTAACTCAAGGTCCACTTTTAACCACATCTCACAGTTTACCTCAGTGGATCGAGTGTGCTTAGATTTGGCGCAGTGTTTTGTTCCCAGTTGCAGCAACAAAGTAATTCATGTAAGTGACACATTTACAGCAGTTTCTCTTGATACTGCTATCGCAGTCATTCTTCAAGTAAAAATACCAACCGTTTTCTGGTTCCTGCCACACAAACAAGAGGATTTGCTGCTTTTCTTTAGTCTTCTATGATAGTAAACTGAATACGTTTAGACTGCTGGTCAGACAAAACAACCAGATGCGTCCATAAAATGTCATTTTCTGACATTTTATTGACCAAATGATTAATCAGAAGGACATTATTTTAATTATTGAATAATCAACCAATCATTAGTTGCAGCCCTATACATAATATTACCAAGTGGGATGCTCAGTTGTTAGTACTCTGATGAGTAAATGGCAGCTGCTATCTCTTTATAACAGGGGTGATGGAAGGCCTCAGAAATAAAGGTAAAAGCTGGGATCTGTGGATTTGTGGAAAAACACAATTCAATTTCTTTGTTCAATATTGTCACTGCCTGCTAGAAAAGATTGCAGGTGCCAGGTCTGGCTTCACAAGAGACAGAAAGGTTAACTTACTCTGACATCTCCCACATAGCGTCAAACAAGATTAATATACATTTGATGAATTTCCCATGGGATTAGTAATGTTGCCCATGCATTAATATAAGAATTATCATGTTAAAGAGGAGACTGCTGGTGATATTTTTGCCTCAGGGTGATCCGCCTCAAGCTTCCTTTTAAGTATGATGTTGTATGGAGCTAAAAATATATGCCTTTCTTTCTTTTGGAGTCCTGACAGGGACTTGGCTGGCCTCGACTTAGCTGTGAAGACATCACGCTTCAGACTGCCAGCCCATTGTAAATATGACACGCTGTCAGAGATATGCATGTCGTTTTTTGTTCGATTAATTGGATTTTCAGTCTGACTGTGCAGGGACGAGGCGACAGAGGAAAGCTAATACCAGACGAAGATGCTTAGGCAGGTTACTACATACTGTGTATTTTAAGTATACTGACGTAGAGGACAAACATATTTTATGTTCTTGATCTCTATGCACTGCAAAGACAGTTGGTTGTAAATTAAGCAAACACAAAAACTGGTTTTCCCGGCACATACATCTTGTTATCCTAGTTACCCCTAGCATCACAGTGTTGTGGGCTCACCAGTCAATCAATTTTTGCTGCATAGCAAAGAATATTTACAGTTCATTAATGAGGCAGCTGGGGACGGGAATGCTGGGACGCAGAGCTCCTGGGACAAGGCAGACATTTGAAGAAGAACAAGTGGAGTGACAGTGTTACAAAATGTACATCTAAGAGAGGACATGTTTGGGAGGCGGTTAGGGGCGGTGGAGTGAAAACTGAGAGGCTGAACTGAGCAAAGCAAAGTGCTTCATGCTCTAGGTTACAGCAATGTCTTCATTATACATGTGTCTGGAAGGAGACAGGCGCTGAACAGTGCAGGAGACATGCTTTACTGTGCTGACCCTTGATAATTAGCACTGCTAAGCCTCAGTATAACTATACTTAACATTTGATTCCCAGATTCTCTTCTCCCTATGACATCCTCTTAAATTACTTTCACAGCATATTTGTTTTCCATGCAAGGCAGCAAACGCTTGAATTCTGCATCATTTGCTGAGAAAATTAGTAGCTTATGTAGAAAGTCCTGTCACGAGTTGCTTGGTTTTCTGTCAGAGACCGCGAAGTGCATTGGCCTGCCAGCAGGGAAGAAGCACATGCTGCCTAAAAAAGAAATACCATTTCAGTGCATCCCAGAACAACCTGCAGTCGATAAGGAGTTGTCATCTTGCCCCACCTAACAAAAGCCAAGTCTGTCAGAACCAATAAGAGTCCTCATCGATTTAAATAGCCCCCCTGTTTTCAGTTGAGCCAACAGCAGGGGGGATTGGGAGCATGGTTGCGGCTATCGGAGCGATGGATCCGGACACACCATCAGTTATTCAGAAGTAATTTGATTTAGCGACTGACAAGGAGGCTGTATTGAGTCCAGGGAGGAGGAGTGGGTGGGAGTGGTGGCAGGTGGGGTGGTGGCGTGGGGGGGGTCACAACAGATTAATAATTGTAATTGACAAGTGGCCAAGTTACTAGCACAGGGAGCCAGGCCCCTTATGCTTGATGGATGTCATTTATCAGCTCAGCAACAATCGAGGGGGCCTTGGCTGGCTGGAGTTGGCTGAGGCCAGCTGAAGCAAGTTAGGGCCCCTGCATCTCTATTGTTTGAGGTCCTCTCTGTCAAAGTGCAAGCAGAGGTCTCTCAGAGATGAAACTGCAGCTACGCTAACATCTATCAGGAGGCTGTGGCTGTAGAAGTCACTTGGCTAGTCAATCACAGCAGGGGCTGTCCATCCATCTCCGACTGTTCCCAAGGTGTTAAGACCATCTCTCACACACATTGTGGTTTTATATTTGTGAGGACAGGCAGGAGCAACGCTTCTGAGACACTAGAGAAAACTAGAGACATGTCTGCACAAATACCTTAGTAACCATAGTAACCATCCTGCCAAGTATTATCACCCACATGGATATATATCAGTTGCTGATACATGAGGTGACAGAGATCCAGCTTACAGGTCTACTTTTGCCCATTATGGGCTGAGGTGCTGGGCAGTGGTTGGTCCCACAGTTTTGGTCTGTGTTCGACTTTGTTTCGCCCACTGTTGACCTTTCAAGCTGCCCCAAATGTTTTGTGCGTTGTCCCCATATGGACCCACCATAGGCCAGTATTTCCTGTGTTTATCTGACTGCTTCATTCTGCAATGGAGGTACAGCTCCTGTGTGGGTTTGTGTGGGCAAGCCAACACAATATTGCACACAGTGAAGCAGCAGAGGCCCAACTAACATGTTTGACTGGTCAGAATATAATTTACATTCATATACAACTCATTTGCATTGGCTAAGATTTTTTTTGAGGAATAATGCTACCTGGATGAATGAAATGGAGATGGGGTTGGTTGAGTCACAGTATGCATAGTGCTTTCATATTAACACAGGTAAGTGATAGTGGGCCACTAGATATGTCTTATATGGCTTAAAAATTGAGATTAAAAAATAAATAAATAAGTAGATCCTGACAACTACTTGGTTGAATATCTTGTGAGATTATTTTTGTTAGATGTCTAAAATAGTTCCAAAAACATAACCTGGCTGTAACTAGCTAAATTTATTATAATTCATTTTATTCAATTCAATTCAGTTTTATTTATATAGCGCCACATCATAACAAAGTTATCACTAGGAGACAGTGGCAAGGAAAAACTCCCTTTTAACAGACAGAAACCTCGAGCAGAACCAGGCTCTGGGTGGGCGGTCATCTGCCTCGACCGGTTGGGTTGAGAGAGAGAGAGAGAGAGAGAGAGAGAGAGAGAGAGAGAGAGAGAGAGAGAGAGAGAGAGAGAGAGAGAGAGGATAACATACAGTAGTACAGTTCTACATACAGATGTAAAGTAATAGCAGTGGTAATGGTATTAATGTTAGTATCGTTTATATTAATAACAGCACAGCAAGAGGGTTCTCTGTTCAGCTGGGGCCTTTCTTTGTGCATGTTCTCCCCGTGTCCGCGTGGGTTCTCTCCGGGTGCTCCGGCTTCCTCCCACCATCCAAAGACATGCAGGTTAGTTGATGATTCTAAATTGCCCAAAGGTGTGACTATGAATGTTTGTTTGTCTGTCTCTGTGTGTGTCAGCCCTGTGATTGACTGGCGACCAGTCCAGGGTGTGCCCCGCCTCTCGCCCAATGTCAGCTGGGATAGGCTCCAGCCCCCCCGTGACCCTCTGAGGATAAGCGGATGATGGATGGAATACTAATAGCAATATTATAATAGTAATACTAATAATTAGACCAATAGCAGCAGCGGCCGTCAAGCAGGAACACGGGGCCCGCAGCCACAGCTCCAGACTCCACAGCTCCGGAGGCAGAAAAACTCGGAGAAAGCAACAGAAGGAGAGAGAGAAAGAGGAGAGAAAGGGAAACAGTTGAGTTAGTAACAAGCATTAGTGTGATAAGAGTATGTACAGATGGAGAGGGAGAGGAGGGGAGAGGAGAAGTCTCCCTGCAGTCTAGGCCTATAGCAGCATAACTAAGGGATGGCTCAGGGCTCACCTGAGTCAGCCATACTATAAGCTTTATCAAAGAGGAAAGTCTTAAGCCTACTCTTAAATGTGAGGAGGGTATCTGCCTCCCGTACACAAACTGGGAGCTGAAAAATATATAAATCCTCTGGGCCATTTAGTAAGAAGATAAAATATCCAAAGCCCTGCTTTGAATTGCAGTTAACCAACTGAACCCAAGAATTAGATAGAACAAACATGTTGCTATTCTTAGAGGCTTGTTTTAGCCTATGGGGATAAAATATGTGAAGTTTGTACTCAAAATCGACTCATAAATGCATTCAGCAAATTACACTAAACACACATTACAACAATACAACGTGCAAGTCGAAAGTTAAGTGCAAAAGTTGCACTAGTGAAAAGACCACGAGATCATTCAAATTATTATGATTGATCCGCTGCAGACCATGAATGCCCATAGCAAATTTCACTGAAACATGGCCATTAGTTTTGGAGATACATTGTCGTGAACTTAAGTGATGGTCAAAGGAGGGGGATTTAACCAGATAGTGGGACTTTGCCAGAGATCAGATAAGTAACTTATTTTGGGTCATCCTCTTGGGTACCATGAATATCCTACCAAATTCCATGGCAATCTGGCCAGTGGTCATCCGGATATCTTGCTCTGGACTAAAGTATTGGGTCATCTGGGAAAATGCTACTCACCCGCTGTCCTTAAACATTGTGCAACTTTAAGTGTTAGCACAGAACACCATTGTCAGCATTCCTTCTGTCTGGGGACAAATTCATAAATTGGATGTTCTTGTCAGTTAACGGCTGAGCTAGAAAAGCTGAAATATTCTTACATTAACCATTATCATAATTAAACTTAGTTCCAATATTAACCCTAAATCTAATCATAACCCTAACCCCTGAAGACGGGTTTCTTCATCTTTCTACCCAGTGGAGACATTGGTCCTTAGAAGGATAGGAGTACAGGACATACACACACACTGACACAGGCAGAGCATGAACAATATGACAGCTCAGTAGAAAAAGCAATGAAAACCCTAATACAGACGGAAGTGGAGAAAATCTCCCTAAGATAGGGGCTAAGGTGGGATGGAGACTGCTGGAAATGAGAGCAGGCGTTACACAACCGTGAGCTGATGGAGATGAAAATGTATCGATTGTTTTGCCTGTTTACCAGATTAAATCTTGGGGTTGTGCATCGAAATTATTAAAAGAGTCTGTACTTGTTTCACATGAGCATAAAATCAATAACCATTTCAGGCAAGCACTGTTAACATATCCTTTCTTTCGAAGCCACGATTCCCCCGGAGAATTTCTTTAATGCCTTTTTGTTGGCTCTTTCAGCTCAAGTGTTTTTGCAGGCCTTGATGCATCAAAACATGAATCTCTTGCCGTGATCATATCAAAGATGTGTTTGTGGTAGGTGTTATCTATAGAGCACTCCAGACATTTTTAGTTTGCCCTAAGAGACATTGAATTAAGAGTATAGTTTTAGAGTAATAAAAACATGAATGATTTATATTGCACTTCTCATATCAACATTAACATTCAAAAGCAGCATTAAAAAGGCAAAGAATATATTAAAGGACGTTCTCACTTATCAATGAAAAGCCTTGCAAGGATCTTTGAAGTGGGTGCTTGCCTCACCCGTTACACAAGGATGGACAGGCGGACACACACACACAGACAAAATTCAACAGTTTACAGACAGTGAAAGTGCCTCTGTCTACTTTATGCATATCCAGCAGTAGTAGAACCAGAGCATCTTCAATTCAAGTCTGGGTTGGAAATGTTCTGTTCATAGACACTGATGCGATACAGTCACTCAGCTCCCGCAGTTTTTGGCAGCACATTCAAGCAGTCAACATCCTTTCCCCCAAACTCTGACTATAAAGTCACTGTCCTGTTCCTGCAATCATTCTGACATGGTGGAGCACAAAATATTTTTTGACAAAGGCTGGACTGTTGCCTGGAAGAGAAATTAATTACATTTAACAGTGTTGTTCCAGTGGTGAAAACCTTGACAAATTAACAACCTCCTCCATGCACCAAATGCAAGTGATCATCAGTAATTCCTTTTCTCTTAAATATCAGCACAGCCTCTGATATTTGAATTTGGTTTCCCAGGCTTCAAGTTTGGGTCCCTTACTTTTCCCTGTGCTACCACAAACAAATAGCAAGTGTGTAGTAAGTATGTGCCACTAAAATGGAGCAATCGACTTGAGGTGAAGGTCTTCAGGACATAATATAAGACATCAGAACTCAAAATCTTGATCACATTGCTACATACAGTCATGGATCGTGGAGCTAGAACAGAGCTAGAACAGAGCTAGAACAGAGCTAGAACAGAGCTAGAACAGAGCTAGAACAGAGCTAGAACAGAGCTAGATAGCTTGGCACAACAACACAAGACAATCTGGCACAGAAGAAAAGAATGAGGCTGGTATAAGTAGGGAGTGGCTGATGAGAAAACCAGGGACAGGTGAGTAATGAGCAACAGGTGAGACTAATCAAGGAGATCCAAGGTCTGGGAAAAAACTGACATGGCAGGAAGAAATAACAAAAAGAAAAAAAACACCTAAGACTGGCAGGACATGACAGATACATCAGACCACACTGTAAGAACGTGATTGTGATATTTGATAGTTCTGTACATTTTGCAGTGTAACATCACATAGGGTCAGAGCGGAGTTAGTACCTGACTCTTGCAATGTCTAAGATTGACCCAATATTAAATGTAACAAAGAAGGTCAATTTTCATGAGATACTGGGGATGGTATTACTAGTGAGAGACTCATTTGGAGAAATGACAAGAGAGGCAATAGAAGGATTGATTGGTATTTTTATCCTGCACAGCAGCCAAATCTCTGCTGTCACTAGTGTGATCACAGAGAATTTTGGTCATGCCTGAACACTTAATGCTTCTCAGAATAGGCATTTAATAGTACAGGAAAGGTCAATGGCTGTGCTGTTTGCCTTAAGAATGCACTTGCAATTGCTGTTGTGACAGGGGCTATCTGCTTGGGCTAGTACGCTATTGCCAGGTTGGAAAATCATCAGAAGAACGTTGATCTAAGGGCACTCAGATGACAAGGTGTCAGCCCTCCTTGACTTCTTTTTGGCTCTGCCAGTCTATGCCCAGTGGCTTTTAGGGGTGGTGCAGTTACCCCAAATGGATGCAACCTATGACTGCTCCAGAAGTCAGTGCTCTCTATCTTTGCAAATTTTTGTTTCATGCTAGTTTCATTGCATGAAGCTGCAATTCTAGCAGGTAAACAAAATAAATCCAGATTTAGCTGGATTTTAACCCCAAATTGGTCAACCCCATCTAATTTTAGAGACGGGCCGAATTACTATTATTATTATTACTATAATTTGATGTGCAGTTTGAGGGGGGTCATGATGCCTGATTAATTGCCTGGCAGATCTGGCTGTTGGGCAATCTCCAAGATTTCTGGCGTGTCCGAACTTTTGGTCAGCTGTCTTGCAGTTTGAGCAGTTCCATGTTCCAATTCCCCATATGACTGACTAAAACCTAGTCTTGAATGATTCTGTGCTGTGGTATAATACTGAATTGATCCATACAGTCTGAGTATAATTCCCAGGTCTTAGCTGTGCAGAAAGACCGATAAAAATGTGCGAGTTAAAACAACATGCAAGAATAATAAAAACACAGCGTCTTCCCAGCTTTAACTTAAGGTTTCATCAATGAAGTTAATTTCTTGTTTGACATGAAATAATTACATGATGTAACTCCCTGTAAAGCCACATTTTTTAATTTGTGTACAGAATAAACAAATGAGATCAAATATGTTAATTACTAAGCTTTACAGGTGCTGGTAGGCGTATAATTGAAGTATGGAGGGAGCAAGGCTAGCGGTCTCCCTTGCTTCCAGTCTTTATGCTAAGTTAATGTTCTGGTTTGACCTCTATAGTTAAAGAGGTGCTGCACACTTAAACATGTTTTCTGAGCTGTAAACTAAATGATATGACTGTGCTGTGATGAAAGACATCAATGCTGGTGTTAATATTGACATTTCCTACCAAATTTATAAACATCGGTATTTCATGGGTTGAAAATGGCTCAACATGCCATCTACGGTTTTATATCAGCCCTGAACCAGCGAGGCCAATGCGGTCATAGAGTCAACCGGTTGGGACCTGTCTACGTCATGACATTTATATTAAAAAAGACTCTAATCAGTATCAGTCAGTCTCCCCCATGTCCCCTGACCCATACACTACGTATCCATGAGGCTACGCCCCCCTTACAGTCAAATGCAGCAAAAAAATACTGCATTTTTTAAATATGTTGGGAGAGAGGGTTATAGCAGAATTTGAGGGTGGAGTTACACTTTATTTCACAAACATGACAATGGTATCCATCTTGTCATCTAACTCTGGGCAAGAAAGCAAATAAGCATTTCACTCCAAATGCCGAGCTAGTCCTTTAAACTAACAGCTAGTGTCATGGTGTGGGGTAGGAGCAGCAGGAGAAGGACCCAAATGCAGACAGTTGTGGAGGCTCAAGGCAGGTTCAAGAGGTTTATTTAAACACTTACGACACAGGAAGACAGGCAAACAGGAAGGTAGTCCAGGTACAGGAAATCACAGAGACACTAGAGATTAGTGATGGGTCGTACCGTGCCGATGATTCGGAGCGTGTGTTGAGAAATCCCCGAAGTTTTTAGTGAAGCGTGTATCGACGCTTGTGTCGTTTAGGGCGAGTGACGTCACTGATGACGTTCGAAGCCTCGCTGGTTCAGGAAGTGGTTCGAGTATAGGCGCGATTTATGAACATACCGCAATGGATCCGCTCACTCTTTGTGTGTAAGTGTTGGAGATTTGTTGGTTTGTGTGTGACATAGAGGTGCATTTAGTTATACTGCCCCTTACCTTGTTAAAGCACTGCAACCGTTTGAAAACAGTTGTTCCCCTGTCATTATGAGTTATTCAAACGTTGACAACATTATTTACTGATAAACATTTGACAAGTAATATTAGATTCCATTGTATTGTCATGTAACATACCCATAATAAACTAAACAAAAATAGAAATTTTTGTTATATGAATAAACACATGAACGATACATGAAATGCATTTATTAAGATGAATTGATTTCTTTTACTGGGCAGTCATTCCCATGGATGCACTGTTGCAGGACAGTCTAGAGTGTATTACAAATTGATAAAATTACCTATAATATATCCGGCTGTTTAACAGTCTTTGACCAGCAGGAGGGTTTGTGTGCACATGAAGCCTCGAGAAATGAACCTATTTGTGAACCATTTGGCTGGAAGGCTTCAGGGCTTCAAGAAGCCTCATCTCGCCATCACTACTAGAGATCCATCCAACACGGAAACAATACATAAAGGGCACAGATCACAAATCCAAACATAAGGCACCGGACGTAAGGCAATGACGCAACAGGGAACAAAGGAAAGGAACAGGTATACATAGGAGGAGAGCAAATGAGGGAAACAGACGCAGGTGTGCAACAAACCACAGGTGAAGCAAATCAACAGACCAAACTTCAAAATAAAACACGAACCAACAAAAAGTCCACATAAAGACAATAAAAGTCCAGATCCTGACAGCTACCACTGAACAACAGCGGTAACAGAAACATTAGCGAGCTCACAGGCTGATGGCTAAATACACACAAGCAAAACCAATCACTAATACTTACTATGCCTAACATCCGAATATACAAATACCTGTTGCTGCAACAGCCAGATTTTCCACTGATTGTTCATAGGTACACAGAAATGGAAAACAGGCTTTTGGTGGAAACGAATTACAAAGCCACAAGGAATAGAACTCAAACCATTTTTTTAAATTCCCGCCCTTTCACTCTATCAAATCCAACTGCCTCTCTCTCCCTAAGTAAGAGCCCATTGATTTACAGTTTATGATACTGTACAGCTAGCCTGAGTATGGCAAACTAGGTGGAGCAGCTGTGTCCCATTCATTTCCTATGAGAGGCGGTGAATCACTTGCAGGTGGCACAGAGGGCAAAGGAGTTCAAATAAGCGAACTGGGTTGAAGGGGTGGAAAATGGCAGCATGGTAACCAGTAACACCTGGGATTTGTTGTAAATGAATGTAAATCACAGCCTATTATTGTACTCCTGACATAGAACTCCGTTCAGATGCAGCTCTGTACTGATGTACTTGTGAACCTTAACTGCTATAATGAAGGCAGGCAGTAACAAAGAAGTCCTGCCGAGAGTGGGAGGTGCCCGCAGAGCCTGGTTTTACCCTTATAATCACTGTGACTCTAACATTGCTGTCTTGCTGCTAACTATAAAGACTGTATGTGTCACAATCCCATGACACCATCTCTTTCCATGGTACATTCAGCACCAAACATAATATTCAAAGCCATTTCAATCACTCATCTTACATGTTCCAACTTTTAACCAACAGGGACTGAGCCTATTGTCCCTATCTGCATGCATCATGCTTTATTTATACGTGACTCACTGTCTGGAGGAGTGTACGTCTCCCCAGGGTAATTCATATGTTGAGGGCTTAACAAGTGATCCAGAACAAAGACGAGGCTTCTTCGTCATGAGGAGACAAACAGTGCTTCACTCGCAGAGCTATCTGCCTATGCCGACAGAGGGACAAATTTACCACAAAGGACGCACTAATGCACAGTCAGTCCCGGTGGAGCTTCTATCTGACTGTCGCTGCCTCCTCGGCGCTTGCTGGTGTCATTGGCTCATCACATCCCATCACAGCCCATTTGCCTCTCAGTTAATCCAGTCCTCGAAAACCCTTCTAAGTCTTTACACTCTCAGCATGGGAAAATAGATGCATTGGCTAAACATGTCAGCACAGACTGCTGGAACAGAGGCAATCATCCAGAACATTAAACAGCACTGCAGAAAGAAAAATATTATTTGTTGTCTTGTACCGCAGAAAATCTTTCAGTGCTCATAAAAAATGTCATGTGAAATTGCGGAAAATGGAGAGACTTTAAAGACTCAAGCCTAAGAAAGGGGAGGCATGTGAGTGTATTTCTGTATGTACATTTGATGTCTTTTTTCTTTTTTTTTTGATTACACTTCAGGGCAACTTTAGTGAAATCCTGTCTGAATTTATTGCCTCACTAAGTCAGATTTGAATCACCATACTCTACATTATCTTTTAAAGTGTTATTGATTTTTCTATAGTTAATGATTTAGATCCTAATACTGTCATCATTTTAGGCCACTTTGGCTCACCTATGAGTGTCAATTAATCGGCATCAGCACTGTTTAAAACAGATTGCCAAGGCTGTCTCTGCAATGAAGGTACAAAGACAAGAATCAGCCGTTACAGTGTCAGAGCTGTCTGGCTGTCATACCTTTCACTCCACCCATAAAAATCACTTCTGCATAAAGAAATTTAACCATGTACCCCCTGGCCACTACTTTAATACATCTAAACAATCTAATTATCAGTGCCATTACCTCCACTCTATTGTAATGGAACTAATGTTGTGGCAAATTGTAGGGAATGCCAGTTTTCATGGACACTGTTATAGTAAGAGTTGTGTCTCATCAGACTGTTTGTAGCACCCATCAACCGTTCACTCTCCCTCTGTTTTCCTTCTGTTCGCATCTAAAGTGACTCCACTGCTTTTGTTTCAGCCCATTAGCTGCTGTAGTTCTCACACATTCCACTCTTATTGGAACTCATACCTTATCGTTAGCTCCGTACTTCAGCACAGAATTGCCGGTTTGAAGGCTCCAGCCTTGGCTATTTCTGCTGATCAACCAGAAGTCATGGCTCCTGTTACACATTATGGGAGTCGTGCATATGTGCTGTGGGGAACTTAACGAGATGAAAGAAAATGTGAAAAAGCTGAAATGAGTAATGTGACCCAAACCTTTTCAACAAAAACGCTTAATAGGCCACTCACACAAGCCAAACAGAACACTTTTCGAAAGGAATTACTCTATATGCACATAATAATTTGTATTATATGTAATTTACTCATCCTGGCCTGATGATTCCCTATTCCCTTTTAACAGAAATAGAAGAACTGATTCAAACAGTGACTTCTGGAAATACATAGCAAAAGTCCTGCCCCATTTTTCAGTTAGCTTCTTTTACACTAGCTTTTAGTTTTCATTGTATTTATTTCATCAGTCCTTCTGAACAGCTTAAAGGGCAACACTGCTGATTTTACATATCAGTCTGTTTCCAGGTGTTGGGGAATACTACTGCATATGTGAAAAAAGTTGTATAAAGCCTTGTATGGATACATGAAGCCTGATAAATGTCCTCAAGTGATGTCGCTTGAATCAGCATTGGTTGAAGATGAAGGCTAAAAGTTTGAAAATGAAAGAAATCTGGGGGTGTGGAGTTAGAAAGAAGTGAGCTTACCAGACCTCTGTAGCCCGCTCCTAATCTCTGCTTGAGGCTAGCAGCTCGAGGCTACAGTAGCCGCTACTAGCATAACACACCTGAATATCTGACCGAACTGTTGGTGGTCGCGGTGCATTGTGGGCAATGTAGGCCCAAGGTTTAGATAAGGAATTAGAATGCGTGGAATAAAGGAGATGATCTCTCTGGTTCTGCTGCATCAATTTTGATCCTTCTTTGTCTGTCAATCGTGAGTCTGACAATGTTATAGGAGTGTAATGCTAAATCAGTGGCGTACTCTTACTGATGCTGGACCTTTCTGTTCATATCCTAAGCTAAATGGGTGAGCACCTTCCCATTTTGACCATTTTTTGGAATGATTTATTTGTCACCATTCAATCACCAAAGCTTTCCTGAGTCTTGGCCACTGGCTTGCCATCAAAACCTCATGGGAGCTCCCATTCTGCTCACCTGAATCACTTTCTTGCTACTGCTCCCTGTGCTGCTGCTGTTCATGTAGCATTTCATACTGTAAGACCTACCTACACCTCACCATCCACCTCTGTGTCCATGTTCCCCAGGTTCGTCACTCCCCAGTATTTGCTGTGTAGAGTTGGATCTATCCATGTGGGGAGTGACAAGGTCAGATCTTAGACATGTACAAAAAATCTCTGTACATATTCAACATTGAAATTATTATTTATTCCACATGACTTACCTTACTGAAATGCAGTAATTATTGTTTCATCTTGGCTATAGTTCATAGTAGGTTTTTGAATTTTACTGTCAAATATTGTAGTACATAGGGTTAGGCTTTAGGTTATCTTTGAGGACCCAAATATCAAGCTTTAGCTTTTCAGAGAAGCCAATGAAATAAACCCTCTATGAGAAAAAACATTGTTGGATGAAAGCTTGGGAAACAGACAGTTTGGAAAGGCCATATTAGGCTTTTCAAGATGGCTTGAAAATTCCAAGGGGTCCTGTGAAAAGTGATGGAGAGATTTCACACTGCGTTTGATTGAGGACACACTGACACAAACCTGCAAATTTTTGCTGACAACACTTCCATCCTGGCCCTCATCACGAACAACAATGAGACGGCCTATAGAGAGGAGGTCAAGGCTCTAACCAGCTAGTGCCAGGACAACAACCTCTCTCTCAACATCAGCAAAACAAAAGAGATGATCGTGGACTTCAGGAAACAGCAAGGACAGGAACACAAACCTATTCTCATCGGAGATGCTGAGGTTGAGAGGATGAGCAACTTCAGGTTCCTCGGGGTACACATTACTGAGGATCCCTCCTGGTCCCTTCACACAGACACCGTGGTAAGGAAAACTCGTCAGCGGCTCTATTTCTTGAGAAGTCTGAGGAAGTCTGGTATGAACACCAACATTCTCACTAACTTCAACAGATGCACCATCGAGAGCTTGTTGACTGGCTGTGTCACGGTCTGGTACGGGAACTGTTCTGCCCACAGTTGCAAATCTCTACAGCAAGTAGTGTCAGCGGCTCAGCGTACCATCGGCAGCAGACTCCCTGCCATTCAGGACATCTACCACCAGCGGTGCCCGCGGAAAGCTCATAGTATCATCAAGGATCACAGCCACTCAGCACGCAGTCTGTTCTCCCTGCTACCATCTGGTAGGAGGTATAGGTGTATGTCTGCGCGCACCTCCAGACTTAAAAACAGCTTTTTCCTCCAAGCCATCAGGCTACTGAACTCTTAAAATAAAAAAATAAAAAAAATAAAAAAAACACTCTTAATGCTAACGTGTCAATACATGACATGCTCCATTCTCCCGTGCAATATACTTGTCACTTTACTGCTCTATAACACTCATGTATATATATTTAATTTGACTACAGTACTGATATTTCTATATTTTTATCTATATTTTTACTATTGTTTTTTTGTATTTTTATATTGCAAATTTTATCTTTTGTGTGTTGCTAAGTTGACCGACTCTCGTCCAGCACATTTCATTGCAATGTTGACCCTGTGATAACTGCATATGACAAATAAAACTTGAACTTGAATTGAACTGGTAAGCCGGCTTCATGATAGAGATCTCTTAGTTCTTAGTAACCCAAGTGAGTTTAAGGCTGGGTCTAAATTATATTCAGTCTAATTGGGTCTGGGTAGGGTACCATTCTATTGCTGCAAGTATTTGGTCTGTGTTTCAATTTGTCTAATTCACAAGTGGATCCAAGGAGACTTGCTATCAGCTTTGATCCTGTGGTGCATCAATCATCTCTGGAGGAAAATGTGTTTTTAGAGGGAAGATGGACAGTGAATGGTATTACATTGATTCTTAGGACATGCACTGCTACTCTTTTTTATCCCTGCTGCTTGTTAATTGGTGGTGCTTCAAGTGGTCAGGGTCTAATTACCTCAGGTCTCTTTTGAATTGGGTCTCTTTTGTTTTCTTTTATTTGTGTTTTTTAATTATTTTTATGCATGTTGGGTTCAGATAGGCTTTCTACGGCGCCGTTTCAGACCTTGGACCTGTGAAGACCTCTCTTTCCTCTATAACCTGGGTTGAATGTGGGTCAGACCCAACTTGGCTTTGGTGAACACAACTGCATTGACTTTTTAACAACTTTTATGAACATTTACCCATCAAGTCTAATAAAAGAGCAACACAGAGAGACAAAAGTTAGACAAAGAATGTCATACGCAGAGTCTCCTGTGAAAGGGGCATAAGAGGGTGTGTAGGAATTGTAATCATCCATTTCAGCATCATCAGTATCTTACCCTTCTCAACAGCCAATTAAAAACTGAATCATCAGGAAATGCAATTTCCCATATGTGGCCACAGGGACAAAATCTTATCAAATTACGTGGTCAAATCTGGTGTCTAATCCGTATCTACTTAGAGATCTGGGAGCCTCTGAGGATCTCTGATGTAAAACATTTCCGTTGAATATTAAGTCTATTTAGAACCGAGCTGACCTGCCACACCGACAGTCAGTAGTTTAGTATGCAGATATTAATGAAGGAGCTCATTCAGTGTGAAACACAATGAGAAGCAGGTGTAGATTTTTTTCAAGCACCTCCTGTGAGCAGCATTTTATGGCGCAGAATATTCACAGATGGAAAGTTTCAATTGAGCGTGTCATGAATCCTTGTGGCGTTCAGACAAAATTATTGGAGACAAAATGATTAGAGGTAACCTCCCCGCTGATCATTCCAGAAAAGTAAAGAGAGCGCAGCAGTGGCCATCGCATTAAAATTACCAAAAGATTGATTCTCACAAAGCAATAATGTTCTGAACCTGAACCTGCATATCAGCTGGGGTTTAGCTTTTCTTATCTTAGATTTTCCTTAAAATTGTTGTATTCATAGCATAAGTATGTGGTTTTATGGGAAATTACCCATTCTTAGTACATCTGGGGATGAATAGGTGATGATATTATGGCTCCATACATGACAACACTGTTCGATCACTCCTTATCTGCTTGATTAGGGTGCCACCTTAGTGAAGGAGCTCTATCAGTCACCTGTCACTCCTTATTCTCCACTATTCACTATACAAGTTCAGCTTCCAGTGGGGCATTCAGAACCGATAAACAGAAGAGGAGTACAAAAAATGTTGTATTCATTTAGTAGAATCTTACCCAAAATACATATTTATAATTTTGCTGTGAAGCTGGTTTTTGGAGCCTTTATTCATAGATTTTTCTCACTGCTGTCAACAGACTAAAATATTTATAACTGTATTTTTTATCTTAATATTAACAGGCATTAAAAGACACTTGCAGTAAGACCAGCAAGTTAACCATACTCCTCAAGACCTGGCTTGTCAGTATTTATGCATAAAGGTGCAAATGAAAACTCTGCTCGAGAAACGTAAGATGGGCATTTCCTCTCCAGATCAAACCTATATTTGAATACTGGTAATCTATAAAACTTTTTAGCCATGGTAGCGGTGTGGCTGTAGGGACGTCAGTGTTGGTCTGTCAGCCACTTTGGTCCAGACTGAAATATCTCACCAACAACTGGATGGATTGCCATGAACTTTTGCACAGAAATTAAAGAACCTTCTCTCCCAGCATATTTAAAAAATGCGCAAGAGCCATTTTCAACCCATGAAATGCTGATTTTTATACATTTGGTAAGAAATGTCATTATTAGCACCAGCACTGATGTGTTTCATCACAGTACAGTCATATCATTTAGTTTACAGCTCAAAAAACATGTTTAAGTGTGCAGTACCTCTTTAATGCTCCCCTGAACGATACGGAATTTGGTGATCCCCTCACTTTTCCTTGTGGTCTCAACAACTGTTGAGGATGGGTTGCCATGAAATGTATTACATTTTGGGACATTCATACCTCCCCTCAGGTTGAACTGTAATATCTTTTGAATTTGTCCAACACTTTGGTATATGACCAAATTCCTGCGAATGACATTCCCATCAGCCTATACTTTGTGTTTAGTGCTAATTAGCAAATGTTAACATTCAATTCAATTCAATTCAGTTTTATTTATATAGCGCCATATCATAACAACGTTATCTCAGGGCACTTTGTCATAAAGAGCAGGTCTAGACCGACTCTTTATGTGTACAGAGACCCAACAATTCCCACCAAGAGCAGCACAAACATGCTAAACTAAGATTGTGAACACGGTAAACATTATAGTTGTTTACCGTTTAACATCAGCATGACAGCATTGTCACTGTGAGCATGTTACCATCCTAATGTTAGCATTTAGCTCAAAGCACCGCTATCAGCACCCTAAGTAAAGCCTCACTGAGCCACTAGCATGGCTGTAGACTGTTAGTCTTGTTCATTTTTATCTTTTGTCCTACTTTGGTGATAAACACTTGAAGGATTATTTGGGTTTATTACTTCGGCCTTGTTTTCATAACCGTAACCACTCTCAGCTATGATGACATTCTACTCGCCAAATAAAATGCTGAGATCTGAGAACATGGCCACATGGCTACAACAATATTTGAAGGGGCAAAAACCATCAGATTATCAGGCAGGTTGAAAACAGTTTGGCCAGATTATCTACACCATGTCATTGTGTTTTGTGAAATGTCGTTGTGTTTTCTGAAATGTTGTGTTTTGTCAAATGTTGTGTTTTGACCTTCAGGGCCACCGTACTTTTGTGCTAAACTTTCAAAAGATTATCTGTAAATCTGTAGTGCTCTTTCCACTGTCTTAATCAGCATTTTGGCTAACATTGCTTATGCTAATGACGAGTAGCACAAAGACATAATTTCCTGCACACCAAAGGAGTATTGTCAATAAAGTCAAAATCAATTAAGGATTAAAACAACATTAACATTTAATACACAAAAAATAGACCATTGTCTTGGACTGTAGTGCGTAAGGCACACAGTTGCATTTGCAAGCATACACAAACACATTCACACACTAATAATGCCTTCATTGTGTCACTGTACTTACAGGTATTACATGTTCATGTTATACTGTATGTCCAGCAGGTCCACCACAAAAGACTCCACACAGAACTATGATGTCATCGTTGCTTCAAAGTGAAGCAGTGACTGATGACAGAATATACAGTTATGTTGTAGTCAGTGTGATTACTAAGTGGATATAGGTTACCAAACTGTTAGTTTAAGGGGCACTTTAGTGCTTTCATTACTTTACTTTTACAATACAGCAGGATACTGAAATTGCTTTTTCCAGGGGCCACTTTTGCAAAATGACAGGAGGTCAGGGGCCAGTTAATAAACAAACATTAATAATAATTATCAGATATCTTGCAGTACTACCAGATGGGAATGCTGCACTGACGCTAGCATGTTTTGACTCATGATGGCGCCTGATATTAGCAACCTTGCATACAGCAATTGTCATTTGGCAAATTAAACACAGTGGTTTGGTGTGAGGCGGCAAAATAAAGGCATTCATCTCTCTCAAAGTTTGCTGTCCTCGCTCATCTTTGCCAAGAGGAAAATCCAGTCGCAGCAGCCCTGCACAGGCACCTGGGAGAGGTTCGCCCTCAGGAATTTCTGCCCTGAAAGCAAACGTCTCCCACGTGCCCTGTGCAGGTCAGGTGTACGTGAACTTTTCACAGAAATCAAGTGTCACCACTTGCATTGCACAGATCGCTGATAGGCTAATATGCAACTTTAACAGCCAAGGGACATGATTGAACATTTAACCAAAAATTCCCAGTGTAAATCAATTTATTTTCGTTGTTAATTAGAAAATGGTCAGCGGGCCACTGGGCACCCTATCATGGGCCAGATTTGGCCCACGGGCTGTAAGTTGAGTATCACTGGGCTACAGTATGTTGGAGGTCACTCTTTCAAATGATGTCCATGCGTATTATGTTGGTTGGAAAAAGGAAATTGTTCGAAGGTACAGCAGGAAAATTCATCATTGAAGATGGTAAATAACAAAAAGGTAACTGAACTCTGTGACACTGTAGATAGCACTGAGATGGTTATTAAGAAAGTCACTTCACCGGCAGCAACAGACCATTTTAGTCTATTACTGCAAAGCTTGATAATAAAAAAAACAATGTTTTTAGTGGCCCAGCACAGCACTGAGTCACACCAGCGTCTCATAACCCTGTCTGGATGGCTTTCTTTCTCAGTATTTTGTTGTCTGTTACCTCTGTGCCCCTGATTTTTTTGAAAATGTTCTGCAGTAGTTTGTTTTGAGGTCTGAAACACGCCCCGGCTTTTACAATGTGTTATGGAATGTAATTCTGTTTAATTAGAGATAGAGAACAAATACCAGGCTGTGTGCCCTCATGCAGAGAGAAGTGATTAACCACTGGCTTTGTTTAAATATAATCCTGTCAATCACAACGTCCTTTGTCTGGGGTGCTAATAAGTATTTCATTGTTCAACAAACACGATTTTCCCCAAAATAAGATGAAGGATTAAAAATAATGAACTGTTCGCCTGCTCATTTACATCTCTTGTTCGGTTGAAGTGTGGGTTTGGGGAACAAATTGATCAGTGCTTCATTTCTATTAAGATGTCTGGAGAATGTCAATTTACATAGAAGGATGGATTTAATTAAAAGTTTGAGTGAAAGATCGGCACAATTGTGAGAATGCATACATTTTCAGGTATCATGTCACTAACAAAATCTGCCCAGTTACCTCCAGTAAAGATCCAGTGTTATTTCCTTCTTTGGTATTGCCTTTTTTAATGTTACAGCGTTTTAATTAGGGGATTAGGGCTATGCAGCAAGCACTAATTGCCATCCATTCACACATACATCCAATTGTCCATTCATCCATCCATTTTCTGTACCTGCTTCATCCAACCACCCAACCATCCATCTGCCTATCAATCCATTAATTTTACCCACTTCATCCATCCATCCATCCATCCCAGGGCTGTACAGTGAGACATAAATGTCACACGTGCTGCAAAAAAAAAAAAATCAGTCTGTGCAATGAATGAAATTACTGCAGTAGCACCCGTGCAATGCAGCTTTGCGATGTGTGCACGTGAGACAGTCGCTTGTTTGTGTGAGGTGATTGGATGGCACGCCGCTATAGAGCGCATTCAAGTCCCGCCCACAGCAGAGGGGAAAACAATTCATCTCTCTCCATTGACTTTGTATTGCGTGAAGGTTCCTCCTTGTCACTTTGGTCTGCTAGCAAACAGAAACATGCCTAAAAGCTGCTGTGTGGTGGGATGCACTACCAACAGGGTAAAGAACCCAGAACTAAGTTTTTATAAGCTGCCCAACCCAAAAACTGGGCCTGGATCCAGACGTGAGGCGTCAGCAGGAAGAATGGGAACACTGTGGGATCCTGGCACTCAGTATGTCTGCGTGTGCAGATGGCATTCTGTCACTGGTCAGTCGAATATCCAAATGTCAGTTTTAGGCTAACTATACTGCGGTAAGTTAAGCTAAAGCATTTTGACAGTATGCAACTTGTGTAGTGGAATGTGGCTAAATCAGAAAGCTATGCAGTATTATTAAGTGCCTTAGCTAACTACAGTAACTTGAGAAGGGACACTGAGATAGACCCACAATATTGACTTTGTCCTCTCTGGTAGACATAAGGTGTTAAAATAATCCTCTGACATGCTGAAATCTAATGTTTTTAGCTAGCTGCAGGCATTTTGTTAGCGTTTCAGCCCTTGGTTGCATATTGTGGCGCTAACGCTAAGTTAACGTACCGCCCTGCATCCATTTTCTGTACCTGCTGCATCTATCCATTCAACCATCTGTCCATCTGCCTATTAATTTATTCATTTTACCCACTCCATCCATTTTCTATACCTGCACCATCCTTCTACCCATAGATTCTATCAGTCCATACATCTGTCCATTCAGCCATCCATCCTTCTATACATCCATCCATTTTGATACACACTTCATCCATCCATCCATCCATCTTCTACCCCCTGGACAGGTTGCTATTCACATTCCAGTCACAGCACTAGGCAATTTACCATTTCAGTCCCTGTGTTACCCCTCATTAATTAGGTTGCATTATTATAAGATAATTAGAATGACTCCTTAACATCACATCAGAGCTTTCTATCATCATCTATCAATTATTACAAATTCAAGTAACATGAAATTAGTTGCACCCTGCTGAGGTGTGACCTGACACAGCATTTTGCCACACTTCTCATATTTTCAAAGATTACATGTTCACTGCTTCAAAACTGGAACTCAAAGTTAATGGAAGGTCACAGCGTTTTAAGGGAAAGCATATAAACAATATTACAGGAACGTGATATGTTGGTGCTTAAGAGGTGTTCTCCAATTCCCCTGCTATGTTTGTGGAGGACCCCGTTTCATTCAGAAGTCAGCCTGTAATTTTTGCTTGTAAATTCTTCCTCCTTACCACTAGAGGACAAACCGCAGTTATCTGACCTCCGCTTTGAACTTTTAAAATGGAACATCTCAGCTTTTAAAATGTAGTAGCCTCTGTCTCCTTCCTAGACCTTTTGCTGACTTTACCTTGTTTGTAAAAGTTGTTAGATTTTCGAAGTCACACAAGGAAATAGCACATATAACTCCTTTTACCACCTTTAACTGACAGCTTGTTGGCCTTCTCTCAGACCTCAGACATGCACTGGTCGTCACTGGAAAGCTAGCACTTTAGATGGTAACGTCCCTGCCAGAAAATCCTACTCTTTAAGAGCTCAGTAATATCATCCTACAGCCAAATGTAGCTGCTATATCCTAGTTAACCAGAGTCACAGATAACCTTTCCCAGTTCAAAACACCTGCTAACTTTGCTAAAGCAAATGATCTGTGCGTTTAGGTTGATTCATTTTACCACGGGCATCTGTGATGCAAGGCAGCAAAGACACAATGGCATTTTTTTTCCTTTGTCCACACTAATAAGAAATGTTCATAGCAGCAGTCTTGATCTAAAGATATATATGCACTCTCTCTTCCTATTCAACCTTCATATCGATGCCAAAGCAGCCTCATTGGGGCTGACACTCTGTCCGCTTTCAAAGCTGGGTTTTCAAAGCCTGCCTCTATCGCTGTGAAATCCAGGAAATGCTGCACCCGAGGAATTGACGTCTTTGTAGGTGAAATTCATCTATAGTTACAATCTCGGTGAAATGGCAGCAATGCTCCCCAGACCACTGTCTGAGAGATGACATTTTGTTGAACAGTATTTCATTCCTCATTATCTTCTCATGTTCAATCCATCATCTCTCCCTTTTCTCTCTGTGATGCACCCCTTTGCTCTTCTCCCCTTCTCTCTGCCCAAAATATCTTCCTCGCCTCGCATCAGTCCTTTTTATTTTCCACTTCGTCCCACATGTGATTCCATTCCACGTGATTACCTTTGCCTCTATGAAATGTGCCATCTATACAGTCTATAGTAAATAAGGGATCCTCTGACAGACAAGCCAAATATATATATA